>CAXARH010000112.1:0-29546 GCA_963971285.1 Astropecten irregularis | reverse complement strand
CTTGGAGCTGACGCGCGCTTGGGAGGTGGCCGCGGGGCGGCGAGGCATGTAATGCGGCGGTACGGTACGCGGTACGCGCAGCGGCGCAGGCTATGTATACGTATGCGAGTAGTCGAGTCGGCATAGTAGCACTGTGCGTTACGTTGTGCCAACCCCTCCCCCCCCCCCCCCCCCCCCCCCAAACCAAATGACATTCCACCGGCTGACGAATTAAACTGACGTATTTTCGCGAGTCGTTTGCTGAGTTCAAACGTGCGGTCTGTTGGCGAACCATAACGACGCAACAACGCCTTGAACCCAGAGCCGTAAATAAAGAGAGTTTGGCCAACTCGGTTTCAGGCATCTCATTTATGATTGGTCAATAGCCCTCACGTGACTACAAGGCGCCATGTTAGCTACCAACTTTGAGTCAATCAATTGCAATATTTCACATTTGTCTTTGCCCTATATTTAGGAGAAATGCACATTCCATGGTTTCATGATCACAACAAATGGCAGACCATTGTAAAGAGGAATAACGAAGCTTTCCAATGATGTCAGTTTCACCGTTCATAGATCCGTAACAAAAAAGATGTAATCCCTCAAACTTGAGTTGCAGAACTTTTTTGAGGGGTTTATTAGACAAACAACCATTGCTAAAATAGTTTGCGCGCCCACGCGCGCGTTTGTACGCGCCTCCCCTGTAGGTCCCCAACATGGCGTATTGGCCAAACTCTCTTTATTTACGGCTCTGCTTGAACCAAGACTACCTTATTTCCGGAAATTTTGGGCGAACTCGGCCGCCCTCGGCTTTGGCTGCGCGTAAACTAGTAGTGCGTTTCGTCTTTCCTTTTTCTTTTTACCGTTTATCCTTTTTTGTTCTGGTAACAGATTCACGGCCACATGTTTTGTTGATTGTGTTTCTGTTGCAAAGTAAGGTGAATAAATGAACGGTAAAGAGTTTGTTTTTTCTATTTTTTTCATTAACATTTGAAAATGGTAAAAGGTAAAAGGTTCGTTTTTCATTTTACATATTTATAAACGGTAAATGGTAAAGGGTATGCTTTTTCCTTTTTACAGATTTATAAACGGTAACTGGTAAATGGTTTGCTTTTTCTTTTTTCTTTTGACGTACTTATTAACGGTAACTGGTAAAGGGTTGTTTTTTGCTTTTTCTATTAACGATTTTGAAAGGGTACTAGGTTAGACGGTATGTACACGGATCAAGGTGATGAATATTTCTAGAAGAATTCACCGATATGATAATAATGATTATTATATAAACGACGTTAAGGTGCAGAAAACAATGTCTGAGAAATATCTAGGTATTACTATAAATTGTAAGTTAAACTGGGCCGAGCATTGCCAAGAAAGTACACCTAGTGCAGCAGAACAATTGGTTTTGTGAAGCGCACTTTCAAACATTGTCCTAAGAATGTCTTAAGTAAGCTGTATTTTTCTCTTGTGTGATCAGTGACGGATTATTGTTGCTCTGTCTGGGACCCATACAGGTTCACTCATTCAAACCTAATTGAGCGTGTTCAAAATAGATTCGTGCGGTTTATTTGTAGAGACAGTTACTCAGTACGATCGCTTCATCCGAGTTATATATGTATAGCAGTGAAATGTGATACTTTAGCAGCGCTGCTAACTGTGATTTTCCGTATGAACGCAACTGACCTGCTAGAGAAAACATGACTTCCGCTCGATGTGTATTGCCGACCTCTCACGCACGCTGTGCCATGGTGGTACGTATACACTGTCACATGTACAGTACGTGCGTGCATAATACTGATGTTCGTGTAGCTGTCACTTCTTCGGTCCTTGCTGACATCAAATTTCAATGATTTTAGGGCACTTTGGCCTCAAATATGTGTACATTTTAGGGGCACTGGGGCCAAAAGCATGGACCGACGAGGCCATTTATTTTAATGACGGAAAGGCACCGATTCCAAAAATACCGTTGAGGTGTATACACGATGTACGGCATTGTTATTTGCGAGATCATCTCCATAAAAATATTCTGACCGTCCTTCCAATCATCGTAAATTGCATTTTCCTGATCAAGTAAAACTTACTTGAATTTCAGTCGGTTATTTTGTCCTTTTGGCCACAAGTAACTACTAGTAGCTACAATTTTCATATACGGGTCATTCCATGTCAGACCAACACACCTTCTGACCTTAGGTTTTCCGATTTTGATAAAACTTGGTATGCAAGTAGGTATCAATGAGTTATGAATGCGTGCCAATTTTTAGTGGAATCCCTCCACCCATGTGGCCAGTACGCATGCGTCAAAAATACGCACAATTTATTTATTGTATGTTGTGACACCAGCTTTGCATAGGATTAAACCGTAACTCGGTCAAATTTCCACAAAACTATGCAAGTTTGGTATCAAAATGACCAGAATAAGATGCTCTAAGTGATACCACCCTAAAAGTAGAGAAAAAGTAAAAGTGGATACCCATGACCTTTGACACACTAACGTTGACCTTTGACCCAGATTAAAAAAAATATATCATTCCGAAATTTCACGAAATAACGTTTGCTTGATAGAATAGGTCTTTCTCTACAAGATTCCATTAAAATTTCGTTGGGCACTTGAAAAATGACGATTTTATGGAATTTTTTCTGATCGGTGCACGCTGGAGTTTTGTTCCCTTTCACAACAATAGGCAACACGAAACTTGCAGTGCATGCTTTCCTCATCTGTAATTCACAATGTATCCCTTATTTCTTTACCCTGCAATACACCTCCGTGACTAAATCCGTGTAACACTCACCCCTTAGATCTGTTTGAGGACCTTTACGGATTTTGCACTGTGCTCCGATCAGATACGTTTGACCATAACATGTGTGTGTTGGTCGGGGCTGGGATAGAAGGCATGCAGTTGTTTGGTGCCCTGAACAGTCATCGATGATGAGAACCGGTCCTGAAGGAATTCAGCACACTGCTGTACTTCTGCTGTATCTACATAAGCAAAGGTTATTCCTTGAATGTTCTCTTTGGCCCACAAATACAGCTGATGAGGCTTCAAGATTTGACCCTCATAGGGCCTCTGCAGACTTGCTTTGGCAGCCAGGCGCTTCACAGTTCCACCCAGCCCGTAACATGGCCCTTTGCCATGAGCAGTGGCAAAAAAATGCCACTCCGCCTCAGATGAGAAATCTTCTCTGTGACAGAGAAGTTCTTCCTGTTCTTGTACTGTGCAGATGATCCATCTGAGAAATAAAACACTTTGCGTACTACCCTGGTCTTTGCCAAGTAAGCATGCAACTTCTGTTGGAAGCAGTACACTGCGACAGTGTCATGAATGAGGTGATCAGGAATCACAACAAAGTTAAAATGCTGCAGCTTATTCTCATTGTCTGTAAAGTATATTACAAATGGGTGTAGTGTCGCTTGGTCGTTGGTCCAGTGAAAACTCTGGGATGCATCTTGTACAACAAAGGCGTAATTTTCTGAGAAGTCACCAAGAACAATAACTTCACCGGGCATTAATTCTGATTTCAGACGATTGAGAAACTTGCCTTGTTGGTCAGCAATGAACTCATGCCGCTTTAATTTCTGGAGCTTTTCCCCAAACTGGTCAGTGAACGCATCAACGGCAGCTGTCATGGTCTGTAAAGTCGATCTGTCCGTTGACACCCATTGCTTATACCCAATTTCATCTATAGCTTC
Organism: Astropecten irregularis; assembly: GCA_963971285.1. NCBI lineage: Eukaryota > Metazoa > Echinodermata > Asteroidea > Paxillosida > Astropectinidae > Astropecten > Astropecten irregularis. Next base: position 25,882 of record CAXARH010000112.1, on the reverse strand, counting down.
CTCTTCAAGCTCTTCTAAGATGCGCTGCTTCAGTTTATCAGCACTGGGACAGATGTGGCATTCTCCAAGGAAGCAGTCCATTGTTCCTGGGTTGCAAGTGAGTTCGGCAAGGAGTTGTTTGTATGATGAACGAAACAGAGGAATGGCTACGGAATGCATCATCAACTTTACATTTTGGTGAATTGTGCAAACACATACAGAGTGTGTCCCACTGCTTCCTGCAAGAACACAGAACAATATGTAAGCCTCATCCAGGTTGCAAAGAATCAGGCGTTTCTGACAAGCAGTCTTTGTGTTACCTTCTCGAACGGCAACAGTGTCCTTTTTTTCAGGCATCATTCTGCTGATCTCATCACTCTCATAAAAACACTTCACTTGGTTGACTACTTCAGCGCTGAGAGCTTTCCCACAACGTGGATTAGGAGAGGAGAGGATTCCCTTTTCATTGACCTTAGACAAAGAAAATACATAATACCGTAACAAAACTAATTAATTTTACAAGTAGGCCTAAGTCAAATACCGTAAAGAAAAGGCAGCAGCTCAAAAAATAAAACAAAGTAATTACCAACTGTTTCGCCTTTCTGACCATCCAATTACTGGTTTCAAATTCCTGCATTGTTTTGCGGATGCTCCAACTCCTTGGTACTAGTGACAGAATTTGTAGCTTTTCACTGTTAGTTGCAGTGGCAAATTTTTCCTTCATTGGAAGCAGCATTTCCTCAGAATCTGTGGATGATGAGCTCTGTTCAATTCCAAGCTGTGACTTGAGCCTTGTTCCAATTGTTCTCAGCTTTTGTTGAGGGTAATTTTTCTGCCTAAGTTTTCTACGAACAAAAGGGGAAACACCAATCACCTGAAGAGCTTCATTTACTGGTAAAAGTGATGCAGCCGCTGCCAGTTCCTGAACTGGTGTTGCTGATGGATAGGTCTGAGAGGTTGATGGTTCATCTTCTGTTGATGATGATGATGATCCAGCACTTGGCAAAGGTTGCATAGCGGCTCAGGTGCGCTACTATTACCAACTGATATGCGACAACTACGACACTTTTTTTGTCCAGGTATGAATTCAAGATGCTGGTATTCTTTCGCCTGTTGGTATGTTATTACTCGCATACCTTTAGCATGTACCTTGCCAGTGTGTAGGCGGAGGGGATCGCAACACCTTCGTTGATTCTTGGCATATAATTGTCCAAAACGCCGGTAATGTAATTCACATATGCTGACTGCATTGTTACATCCAGACCTAACCCGTAAACACCACAATTCATCACCTTCAGGATGAAAATTATATTGAGAGTCACCAGCACATGCATCATTAAGATGCTCTCCAAATGAGCACTGAGGCATTGTCAAGTCAAAACACAAATGTCAACAGGTCAAATAGGTCAAATTATGTGACCTTGTAACAACAAAATGAACTGATCTGCATGTATATGTGGCAATAAGCAACAGCAATTAGAATAGGAACTCAACTAATAGAGGATGGAAAACCTTAATTTTTACACAGGGATACAGTGCCTGTGTTGGTTGATGTGTAGGTTACTTCCTGTTTTAGCGCCCTCTTGTGCTGAAATTTACATAGCCAAAATGACCTCACATAACATTATGAAAATGAGTTGTTTCAGCTATTATGGCATAGGCACCTATATTATACGATATTGTACTATGGCAGTAGGGGGGGGGGGGGCTAGTCTGGTACACATTGACCTCTGCCCAGAAAACAAAAGAGGTCACGTAAACAGGTATAGAGGTCACATAAATATGTATAAGGTTATAAAATGATGTCATAGAGTCATAGAAGTATAATAATCATAAGGGAGATGGCTCAGCGGGAGGTCCGGAAGTAACTATAAAGGGAGATGGCTCAGCGGGAGGTCCGGAAGTAAATATAAAGGGAGATGGCTCAGCGGGAGGTCCGGAAGTAAATATAAAGGAAGATGGCTCAGCGGGAGGTCCGGAAGTAATTTTATAGTTTTTAAAGATAATCTCACGTATATACATTTAGGACGTGTGCACAATAGGCCGTTCGGGGCGCCGTGTAAATGAGCAACCGTATAGACTAATCCGTACACAATAGACCGTGATTGCGAGGCGTCCTTTTGTTACATAAATGATGAGTCATAGTGATCTATAATTAGAAACATGAGTCACGATCTATATTGAGAAATTACGTCATTGGTATTACCTATGGGTGACACCACAGGAGGTCCGGAAGTTAACATAGATCCGTTATAATCTCTATACACAATGGACCATGCAACCCACCGGATCTAATCTCCTGGCCATTGTACTGTACTTGGCATCGGCTTTAATCCCTCAGACAATAATGAACTGTCCACTGACCACACCAAGAAGGCACCAGCCTATAATTATTATTATTATTATTTGCTGTTTTGTTTATACAGGGTAGCCTTATCAGTTTTAAACTGCTTTCCACAAGGGCCCTGGTTAAATTAAAATAACATGAATTCATTCATTCATTCATTCATTCATTCAAAGAACATTTATTTCCACCAATAACAAAAGATCAATGCAATTAATAAGAAAGCATTATATTGGAGGAGGCAAATCCAAAAAAGCAAAAAACAATGCTTGTTGACAGAAATGCCTTTGGACATGAACAAAACAAACAAACAAACAAACAATCAATTAAACGAATAAAGAAGCAAACAAAACAAACGTAGATGTAACTAAACAATTACGATACAGATCTTCAGATTATATCATATACAGGAAAAACAAGCATGAATAACACGGTTTGGAAGTTTTAAATTGTTGATACAAAATTAAGGCTATACAGTGTGGTTGTTGAGAAGGTGAGCTTTTAGTTTATGTTTATAAATAGGTAACGTAGGGGCAGTTTTTATACTATTAGGCAGTTTATTCCAATTTAAGGGTCCAGAGAAACAAATATTATGATGGAAGGCTGTCGTTCTGTGTTTGGGAAGATGAAAATTAGAAGAGGACCTGGTGTTATGGCCATGAATATTACGATTTAGTTCAAAGTACTTATTGAATGAGAGAGGAAGTAGTCCTTTCATATGTTTATACATGAAGATACACTGTTGGTATTTGTTGATACATTTTAAGTTGAGTAATTTAAGTTTACAAAACAAAGGACTTGTATGGGCCCTAAATGGAGAATGTGAAATAATACGGACAATTTTCTTTTGGAGAATACTCAGCTTATTCAGATTGGCGCTGAATGTGTTTCCCCATACGACATTACAATATTGGAGATATGGTAGTATGAGAGTGCAATAAAGTGTACGCAAAACATTATTAGGAAGGAGAAATTTCAACCGACTGATGACACCAATACTTTTTGCTATCTTGTTTTCTATTTCACTTATATGATATTTCCATGATAGTTGTTTATCTAAGTATACACCCAAAAATTTGGTTTTATTTACTTGCTGAATAGGTATGTTATCGAGATTGACTGAGTTGTTTTGGCTGGCTGTAATATGTCTGTTCGTAAAGATAATATAATTACATTTTTTAGTATTCAGGGAGAGCCTATTTGCTTTAAACCACTCACATACATTAGTTAGTTCCCTGTTGACATTATCAATCAACGTGCGAAGGTCCATATTGGAACAAAATATATTAGTGTCATCAGCGTACATGATAAAAGAAAGCAAATCTGATGTTTGACAAATGTCATTTATATAAATGATAAAGAGCAGAGGTCCTAAGAGAGATCCTTGAGGAACCCCGCAGGTTATTCCTAGAGGCGCTGACAGAGAAGATTGGTATTTAGTACATTGAGAGCGGCCATTTAGATAACTCCTAAACAAATCAAGCGTAACGCCTCGAATTCCATAATAATGTAATTTATCTAATAAAATATCGTGATTTATGGTGTCAAACGCTTTCGACAGATCTAGGAAAACTCCAATTGCATATAATTTGTTTTCAAAGGCATCTAAAACTTTATTTGTTAAGTCAATTAGTGCTAGTGAGGTAGAATACTTTTCTCGGAAACCGTATTGATTGCTACAGATTATGTTATGTTTGTCCAGAAATGACATAGTTCTTTTGTGAATAATTTTCTCAAGAATTTTGGAGAGACAAGGCAGCACAGAGATTGGCCTATAGTTACTGAGCTCACTACGGTCCCCATTTTTAAAAATCGGAGTGACTTTGGCAACTTTTAGTTTGTCTGGAAAAATACCTGTGGTTAATGACAAGTTAAAAATGTGACTCAGATGGTGACTTACATGATTAACAACAGTTTTTAAAACCCGTGGACTTATTTCATCAATGCCTGGAGATTTGTTATTTTTAAAGGATCTAGCTATGTTTTGAATCTCAGTTGGGGTAGTGGGACTAAAAAACATGGAATATGGGTTTGGGTCTGTCAAGTATTGATTGTAGCTGTTCGTCGCCTGAGGAATGTTTCGATTGAGAGATTGTCCTATTTTTGTAAAATAGTTATTAAATGCACTGGCAATGTCAGCCGAGTCACTGGTTGTACGTCCTTCACAGTTAAATTCATGCGATGATGTACTACGTTTAGATTTATTGTTTAATAACGTATTAATAATTCTCCAAGTATTTTTAACATTGTTTTTGGCATTGCGAAACTTATCTTGAAAAAAATTGATTTTAGTTTTTTTAATTAGGGCGTTGAGTTTATTTCGAAAAGATGTGTAATTTAGTTTGTTACTTTGAGTTGGTGATTTAAGATACTTTTTGTATAATTTGTTTGTGTGTTTGATAGAACACAGGATTCCGCTGGTCATCCATGCATTTAATTTCTTAGTAGGTTTAGGTTTTCTCAGTGGAAAGTGTTTCTCGTATAAATTATGAAAATGGCAATAGAAACGGTCAATGGCCTGGTTAGGACATTGCGTCGTGTACACATTATTCCAGTCCAAACTTGTTAGGTCTTGCTTAAATCTGTCAATACGTTCTGGTGTGATGAGTCTAAATGGGGCTACATCTGTTGGCATTTTTCTTGAAATGTTAAGTGAGGTGACTTGAAAAATTGGCAGATGATCAGAGATGTCATTATATAGGATGCCACTCTTAATATGTTGATCGGTACAATTAGTCATAATATTATCTATTAAGGTAGCAGTAGATGTAGTGATACGGGTGGGCCTATTGATGAGTGGTAAGAAAAAATTACTTAACAACGAGTTCACAAAATGCTGGGTTGGCTTATGGGAAGCATGTTTTAGAAGATCAATATTATAATCACCCATTATGAAAGATATTTTGTTTTCCCTATTAATTTTAGCAAGTGCACTGTCGAAGGCTTCTACAAAAGAGTTTGCATTAATATTTGGTGGTTTATAAACGATGCCAGCTATTATATTTTTACAGGATGAGCATGGTATTTCTATAAATAGAGAGTCACAGATTGCATTATCTATTGTTAAATCATTACGCCGAGTGCAGTTGAGTGACTCTTGAACATAGAGGGCAACGCCGCCACCCGACCTTCCCTGTCTAATTTGCTGAATACAATTATATCCATGTAAATTTAAATCAGGACTGTTTTCAGTAAGCCAGGTTTCGGAGAATCCTATTACATTAAATGGATAGTCTAGTACTCCAAGGTAATCAATGATATCATCAAATTTGTTTTTCAAACTCCGAGTATTTAAGTGTAGGCAGGAGAATGTATCGACATTACTTCCATCACTAAATCGATCGTTAAACTGATCAGATAACAAGTAATCACATGGTAAATTGAAAGTATTGTCATAAAAGTTATTATCAGGGTCAACGTCAGATTCGTTGGCAAACGTTTCGTTGAATATAAGGGGATTGAATATAAGTTTTTTAAATCTTTCACAATCAATTTTTGAGTTTGAATTAAGTTGAATAATGGCTAGGTCAAAGTCATCTGCATTTAGATGATTGAATGGTAGAACTTGCTGGAAGCATTTCTTGCAAGTATCATCGAATTCGTGCATGTCTTGATTGTCAATCGTTTCTTTACACACTGGACAGTTCCTGCGGTTGACAATGCTGGAGCTGTTCATGGTATGCGGACAATTTGAATTGTTAGAAGACTCATTTAAACTAGCCATAGCAGGTGGTTAGCCCAGTGTTGTGTCTAATCGTCTTAAGGGAAAAGTTGCTCAGTCGTGACAAAGAATTAAGAGCCTTTACTTGCCTGTTACATGGTGTTTCTATGGTGATTGTAAACATACTACTGCGTATACAATAATGCCAGTAGGCTAAAGACAGGGACAAAATACGCAAAAGTAATGCACTAGTTGTAAATACAGTATTGAAGTAGTATATATGATTCTGAAATCAGTTAATGAATTTGAATTTGTGCCCCAGGAAAAAACTTACTCTTGATACATTGATATTTGAGGAATACAATCCATCACAGATCTAGTGGAGTTCGGACTTATTACTGGGGTGAAGGCTTGATGGGTTCGTACTTCCTGCCATGAATGTAGAGATGACCGCCGCGGAAGACAGGGTGCTGACCTCGGTCGTATGCCCTCTTCATGACATCCCGAAGAGATCGCTTCTTGGCTACATCAGCTGCTGGTAGATCTTGGAGTATGAAAACACCAGAGTTGGCAAGGGCGGCCTTGGCTCGCATCAAGACCGTGTGGCGCTCGGGACGATAAATAAATCGGGCCAGGATGTGCCGGGGTTTGTCCGATGCTGTCTTCGGGGTTCTGCCAGAACGGTGGGCGATCTCAATCTCCGCTTCAGGCATGTTGAAATTGTCAGCCAGGATTTGTTTGACAGTTTCATAGGCGAATGTAGGTGGTTCTGACGGGCGTTCTGGAATACCCCCAAACCTCAGGTTGAACCCACGAGAGTGTCGCTCAAGTTGGAGACTTGCTTCCTCCAGGGCTTCGACTTTCTTCAGGGCTAAGCTCAGTTGCGTCTCCATCTTGGAAAGCCCGTTTGACAGAGTCTTATTTTTCCCTTCAATTTCTTCGATGGTATTTGTTGAGAAGGTGATCGCCTCCTCCATCTCTCGGTGTTTGGCCTCAATGGCATTCATTCTGGTAAGCAAAGATTCTTGGTTGCTTATTACCTTGTCCAGCTTGCTATGCAGGTCCGATGCCATGGATCGTATTTCCCGCCGTATGGTGCAGATGTCATTGTCCATTGCGGGGCTGGGTGAGCTGGCCAGGTCACCTGATGTACTTGGCGCGAGGGCAGGTTCGATCGCTGTTGATCCCTTTTTGTCCTTTTTAGGAGGCATTTTGCTTTATCAGAATGAGTATATGAAGTCAGCAGCCGATTATAATATAGATGGTACTATTATTTTTGAGATGGAGGAGAAAATGAGTAAAGGCGAGTTGGTTTCCCGGAGCACCGTTAGTTTCGTGTCAGTTCATGGTTCGCTGGTCTTGAATAATTTAAAGACTTCGCACATTCTGTGATTTTTCCAACGATCTGGCAATGATGACTACGAGAGAGTTTGTTGTAGTTCCTGGATATGAGTTCTAGGGTGAGCGTTTAGGATTAATCTGGCAAGACGGTTACGTAATTTAAGGAGCTTGTCTGAGTAGCAGTGCGCACAACTCGACCAAGCAACAGAACAATAGTCAAACAAGGGCAATATCATGGCACTGCTCAACATTTTAAACGTCGAATTTGGAAGGCATGGTTTCGAAGATCGCCGTAGAAACCCCATTTTCATGGAAATTTTCTTGGCGGTATAATCAATGTGCTCTGACCATGACATATGCTCATCAAGAATAATCCCGAGATATTTATACAAATGAACTCGTTCGATGGACATATCCTTCAGCGAGATCTTCACCTGAGAAAAGGTTGGTAATCTTTGACGAGAACCAAAAATAAGGAATTTAATGTGTCCATAATAAAGCCAGTTGGGGAGATTGATATCATAGGTAAAATGGTACAAAACTATGACCATGTATTTACCTCATGTAATATACGCGCCACTTCCGAGTGAAGTTTATTTCTATAAGGAGGGGGCTCGCGCTCCAAGACTATTCATTTTACTCCGTTTTCAATAATACTATAATAATTTTTCGTACTCGTACATTTAATTTGCTACAACATTTTGTGCAATAAGAATATAAAAGTAGGCCTACATATAATTATAAACATAAAACAATGAGACACTTTAGAAGCAATTAGTACTTTGCTACGCTTTACTTTGGTTTATTCTTGTTCACCGTGGGAAATCATCTTTCCAATGTAATACGCAGTTTGTTTTTGTAAATAAGAGTGACTATTAAATGGAAAAGTATAATGCTAAATGATACATTATTTGATAATTCTAATAGCCGGTCTGAAACTATTAATCTTTAATCATCATCATTGTCTTTCTCGTTATCGCCATATTCATCTTCGTGTTGGAAGAGACCTTCAAATTTAGCATGATGTTTAGGCATACTCTATTAAAGGCTTTGTTAAGTGTCATGCCTTTATCTAGTTTTTCTTTGAGATCTTCCACAATTTCTTCATGAGTATCATTATCTTCCAGGTACAGGGAACTTGACAGAAACTCCTTGTAGTTGTTGAAGAAGATTCTCTTGACAGCCCAGAGAGTCTTTCTATTGGCTTTTTTCTCTAGCTTGACCTTCGCTCATATTCTCGTTGAGGCTTTTCATATTTTTCAGTCCACATCTCTTCAGTGGCTACTTTAGCCTCTTCCAGCCAGTCTTGAAAGGTGGCATTGTCTTCCAATTCCGAACTGGATTCATCTTCATCCGATGAGTTATCAGTTTCCTCCTCCGTTTCGGATTCCGAATTTTCCGCAGCTCCGTCAACTAATTCGTACTGTATAGACTCAGTTTCTTCTGTTTCCGAATCGCCAATTTCACGATCATCGTGTTTAGTTTCATCCATAGGCGATTCACTTTCACCATGTGCACTTTCTGTATGCCTCCAAAGGTTATAACTCCGTACAAAGCGTTTGTCACATGTGTGGCAAACATAAGGTTTGACTACAGAAAAGGTATTCATGTTGACCGATTTGACGTCCGTAACGGTGAAATGAAGCGTTGACGGCACAAATGGAACACCGATAGTAAACCAACAAATATTTTGTTCCCTCAAAAGAATATTTCTTTCTCTCGAACTAATATTTTTCCATCAAAATAATAACGGAATAATAACACGGAAGTTTAAACTAACCATCCGAGTTTCCGAGATAGAATCATCTAAGAAAGGCGTCTTCCCGAGATAGGATATTATTATTTTGGCTTAAAGGTAGTATCATACTTTGGTAAGAAACAAAAAAAGAAATGTTCACAGATTTACAGGGTATGAAGATGCTGATGGTAGAAACATACCGTTGAAATGTTTACGCCTGAAATTGCGTATTTATGGTGTAATTAGTAAAACAACGACCGAACTCTTTTTGATCTTATAACAGATCAAAAATAAAAGTGAAAAGACTTAAGAAATACTGTGGCTGTTTTTCACTGTGGTTTTTAACTGTTTTCTCAAAAAGGACGGGCACCGCCATGGGACTGAAATTTTCAATGACTGTTACTGTATCTGTTTTGATATTTTTTCCCATAAATCTGTATTTCTTTAAACAAAAGTATGATATAACCTTTAAAGTAAATGTTTCTTACCATTTAATGTCGTTTTTTTTTCAGAATACGCTCCCCTAAAAAACAGTAATGCGTTCCACCGAAAAATAAAATAAAATAATACTATTGAGGCCTACGTCGGAAGCGTATTTAACTGTGATCTGATATGTTTTGGTGGTTTCATTTGATCATAGGTCGACGACGCAAAGATGTTTATATCGGTGTGCATATGCCACTTCTCGTAAGAACAAAGAGTTACAACCAGAAACAGAAGAGTGTTTCTGAAAATGACAGAGGAGAATCGAGGCCACATTCTACGCCCAATGGTCTGGGTCCGTCAAGCCAGCAACTGTATGACGGTAAGATTTTGTAGTTAACTGCAATTAGTGTATTACTTGTCCAATGTGTTTATGTATTACTCAGCAAGTCAAACATACATTAAAAGAAAGAAGAAAGAAAAAGATAAATCACAATTTAGCAACAAACGCATATTTGTTTTATTATTTGAGAAATGAAGCTGTTGAAGCGAAAATGCTGTCACGTCGTTGCGACATCGTAAAAATTATATTGTTCGGCGACATAGCCGCGACATGTTCTATTTTTAACCCTAGCCTATACCTAATATTTTAATAAGAGTCGTCATGAAATCTTTGGGCAGGGAACCAGACTACGAAAGCCCTGTAGTGCCATCAAGTATATATTATAAAAAAGTGAAGTATATATTTCAAACCATTCTGTCTCGAAGTTCTGGATCGTCACGGCGGGTCTTGTATATTTTGTAAAGCGATGTTTAATTTATGTTCGGGTTCATGCCGAACACCAATTTTTTTTGTTCGAGTTTTTAGTTGTTTTGGTTTTTTTTCTGCCCAAACTTGTCAGCAAGACTTTTGACAGTTACAGAGAACTCCATCTCCCAAGCCTGAAGGAAAGAAGAAGGAATCTTAAACTAACCCTCTTCTTCAAAGTGGTCGGGGGTTGGTGCCAGCTCTCCCAATCCAAAATGTTGCTCAACCTATAAAATCCAGACAACGTATCTGTGCAAACCAATTTGAAAACATTGACGCCACAAATATCATTAATAGCCAAGTTACAAAATAACAGTAAGTGCTGCAATCAAATAAAAGCACGAACAGTACAAGAACTCGATTTCCCATCCACCATCATCGAGTGGAACCACCTGAGCGACACTGTCATCAACTCGCCATCAACAAACTCATTCAAGAAGGCCATTGGCAGAACCTTCTAATCATCCCTGTGCACTCTCTCACCCGATGCGTTTTACGCGAGATGCGAGATGGCAGGTTTGGAACACCATAATATTAAAATTATAATATAGCGCTATGATTCAGATTCAGATTCAGATATTGACATGAAACTTGATGGGAACTTACATGTAGGTCCGCTCAGAGCCGTTGAGCCGTTACGGCTCTGGGTCCGATAGGTCGTGATGTGAAGCTGTATAACACGCGTTTTTAGGAAAAACGTTGGTGCTTTATATCTTGAGAATCACATGACTTAGGATTTTGATATTGACCTATGATACTCAACACGTAAATATCAACAATTAATATTTTCATTGTTGTTTATAAATGACCTTCACTTCCGGTGTTACCGGAAGTTGAAATTTGACTCAAAATAACTCAAAAACGAAAGGATTTTGGCACGTAAACCCTGAAGCTAAAAGATAGAGAAGGTCTTGGGCTTTCAGAAAATATTAATTATGACGTCATGCGGGCTATATACGCCCTCTACGGTTGATTAAATATATTTAGTGATTACGTTATCCGGGTTATCCGGAAGTAAACAATAGATTTCCGCCAAATTTAATGAGTGTAAAGCACTAATACACTTTGACATGTTTGTGAAGTTGAAAAACTGTGACGTCATCTGACCGGAAGTTATGCTTTTCTAAAGGGAAAAATACGTAATTATTCAAATACTATTTACTCAGTAATTACAGGACGTACTTCAGTGAAAATTGCAAAATATTTACATCGTATGCATTTAATGACTTCAGTAAATGCTCAGTTACTTGTAATGAACTAACCGGAAGTTATTGTCCAGACAATGTTATATATATTTACAGGTGACGCCATTTTTTACTCTCTCAGTCAGTGTACGAATACTGCTGCAGCTGTTATCAGCATGATCAGTATTTAATTGTTCAGCCACGCAGTTTAACTTAGGTGTATTTCAATATGCCATTATGAGGGACGATTGATCACATAATTATGTTCCAACATGCGTTCACTTTACAGTTCCACAATGAGATGAGACCCCGAACACCTAGTGGTTGTTCCCACAACTACAATGTCTAGTTTTTTTCTTCACTTTTCGTCGAATCTTCCTTGGATTTCCAAGGGAACCAATCAGCGAGCGAGTTTCAGCTCACAACATGAATTATTCATGTCAGACAAACATTGTTGACTGTAGGCGTATTTACGTACGTTCGGTGACATTTCATGCAGTATTTTTGTAGCCTTGGTCAAGGCGTTGAGCACGATCACATTCAATAATGAAGCATATTAGGCAAACAGCGACCTCTCGCGGTCTGTGAAATATGCAAATTAGTTCTACAGTACTAGTAAGTTGAAACCACTGATCAATACAAACTGGATAGGTTGTGGGTGCAGTGATTGGACGGCTAGCCGTGAAGTCACCAGCGGCCATGTTAGGATATTCAGCACAATACTCATTGCACTGCATGACTGCGCAGCAAGCAGTGCAGCAATACACGGGTTTACACTTCTAAAAAAGCGCATGCGTGGTAGTGCCTCGTTTCGAAGTCGCGATCAAAACCGCCGAAGTGTAAACCCGTGTATTGTCTTCGACAATGGACGGGCTTATACTTCGGAAAGTGCGCATGAGTGGAAGTGCCTCGTTTTGAAGTTGCGATGAAAATCTAAGATGGCTGCCATGGTGTAAACCCGTGTATTCACTGTATACGCCGGCCGCCGGGCCTGCCAATGTATTGAATATCCCAAAATGGCCGCACGGATGCTTCACCTGCAGAGCAGCACGACCTATGGGTGCACCCAAGTAAATAAACTCCCATAGACAACAGTGATAAATCCTCGAACTTCAAAAATCATTTAAAAATATACAGAACTCTCACAGCTGTTCAAGTTACACAGAAAAATGATGAGGAACATGTCACCTTTCATTTTCTTTTCATTTTATGGTAGGGTGACCATTGAATTTTTGAGATATACTCATTCTCAGCTGACCACCCCTAAAACAAGGTATGGATCACTCCAATCAAAGAAGCCATTTTCAAAAAAACATCCCTCTGCAAAGCGGCTGAAAAAGACCCACTTTCTCACCCAATTGCATCAAAAATGGTCACAAATGGAAGCCCAGAGTCCAGGCAGGAGGTCCAGTGCCATATTTCTTCAATCCGTCATTTTCATAGCTCTCACAACTCTCTTATTTAAAATATATTGAGTGCTTAACTTTTATTAATGAGCTCGGCGGACGGATTTTGGCCCTATTTACTTGGGTGCATCCCTATCCAGTTTGTATAGATCAGTGGTTGAAACCGGTAGACCTAATTTGCATATTTCAAACACACCACGAGAGGTCGCTGTTTGCCTAATGTGCCTTATATTATTGAATCATAGTCTTGGTTCAAGACGGTATTGGTGTGGATACTCGCACTGACCATGCACACACGTACGCACGGAGCTATCACTAATACCGTCTTGGGAATCGTGTAAATTCTCCCCCCGAAATCGGGGGGGGGGGGACACTGCGCATGCGTTGCATCTAAAGTCAGGCGCTGCCCATTTTCTGTTCGCGCACGTGCATACACGTAAACAAGGCACCCCGTGAAGTTACACAATAGTATGGTACTGTAACGTGCCTTTTGGTGGAAAGTTCGACGATGTGACTGGGCGAAAGTTGGGCAGATATATGACTGTGTATTTCAGTGGCTAATTTACAACATAATGTAGAAATTCACGGTTGCTGAATTATTGTACGTTGTAATACTACATGTCGAACCTCATTAATACGAGCTCTCTTAAGACGAGATCTCGGTTAAGACGAGCATATCACGCCGGTCCCGACCGAGTTGTGCACGTTTCTATGGGGAAATATATACGAGCACTGATAATACGAAAAACCTTTTAATACGAGCGTTTTGGGCTGACCCAGTTGCGTGAAAGTCATTGTAAACAACCCATTTAATACGAGGATTTTTTAATCTGGCTTCTTTTGGAATCGATATTCGGATTTCTTTGTACAGATTAAGAAAAATCCCACCACCATCAAGTCGCCGTTGTTTCATGTTACCGAAAGCTAAATTCACGGCAGCGCTAATGCCCACTAATCCGCTCCTGCGGTTTTACCAGAGGGTTGCCCAGTGGAAAGTGTAAACAAAAAACAGACAATGTACGGCGCATCGTATTTTTTTTTTATTGTGCGTGATCCACCTGGGGTTTTTTGGCTGTCACGAAAGTCAAAACCCGCCCGAGGAAAACGGCGAGGTCTTCCACTTTGTCGATTCGTTTTCGTAAGGAGAAAAACTTCTTCATTTTTTTTTTCAAAAATCAAACCAAAGTCCACGCTAATTTCCAGAAAATTTTACTTTACCTTGCTGATGACGTGTAAAAAGGATATTGGTCACAACAAATTCTTCAAAGTGTAGCCAACATGTATCCGAACAAAATAATATTCCATGAACGGACCAATACGATCCGACTGCGGCCCGACCGATCGGCCGATGTTACAGCTACACGTGGTCACCATGCACGTGATCGGATGTGGCCAAACTGCAGTATGGGTTTCGTTCATGCAATGCTTCCGCTGATTGGTCACCGTTACGAAGTGCCGACATAGCGCATTTTTTGTGATTGGCTACATGGAGGGAAGGGAAAAAAGACAGATGTTGGGCTGCTAAAAAACCGACATCTTAAAAAAATAATCCGTGTCAAAAAAAAAAAACCACCACGAACGCACTTATTAATTTAAGTTTAAAAAGGCGCCCTCTCGTGTCCATCAAATTATCGCTGGTTCCCTGCGGTGCACATTGCTTCATACTGCACACATTGTTTGGCAACCAACTTGTCTGAACGTGCGGTGATAAATGCTAACGTTCGTTGCTGTCATCCACTCGCAATTTTCATGTCGTTTTCGTGCCGTCATTATTTTTATTTACTTGGTTTTTATTATTCTAACATATTGTAATGAAAGCCCTTTTACATCCGTGATAATTCAACAAAATGAAATTTATCAAGCAAATTTATTAAGTATAAATTACTTCTAAAATGCAAACACGGACTTGACACGTAATTATGGGTTACCAGAGGGATAGTGCATGCTGTATGTGCATTGTACCGCACACACGTGCATTTCGGTTGACAAAATATGGATCCCGCATAATACGAGGCCCCGCTTAATACGAGCATTTTCGGTAGGTCCCGGCGACCTCGTATTAACGAGGTTCGACTGTATAATTCCATTGCATATTTGGTAAAAAAAAAAAAAAAACAAGAAGCAAGGAGTTTTAAACATGCTATTAAAGTATTATTTAGCCTGAGGCCTACAGCTAAACACCCCATTTTAAGTTACATGTAGGCATGTAGGCCTATAAACAAAACAAAAAAATTAAACTGTTCATAATTCACACTGTATACAATGTATGTATGCATGCATGGTACATACACCTGTACACCGCATGCATGGCAATACCCACAGGTCGGCCGTGGGAAAGTATCAGATTACACATGCAGCGGTCTCTGCATTGTTTGACCCGGCAATTGCCATGGGAGCTGACCGCATGCCTCAAATTTCAGGTTTTGCCTGAGGGGAATGACCAGCGTCATTCTTATATATCATACCTATTCAACAGTGTGCCATGGTGACGAAGTAGCGCGCTACATACATTATACTAACGAGGTGCGCACGCAACTCAAAGCCCTTACACGATTCCCAAGACTATGTTTATATAGAGAGGCCTTTACGAATACATGTACGTATGTGCGTGCGTGCGGCTCAGTGCGGATAATCGATTCGTACGTTCGAGTACGGTAATAACATAGTCGTGGACCAAGACTGCATGGATCATGGAGTAAGTGGAATAATCTTTGGTTTAGACCGTTGCGTTATACATGTATTACATATGTGTTACGCACCTGTTAATGTTATGTATTACAAATGACTTAGTCTGGTTCCTGGACCCCAAAAGCTCCCTACCTAAATATAGGTACCGGCTAGCGTAATTTTTTTTTCCAATCTTGGGAGTGGGCAACATTAACATAAACACACGCTATTGGTTGGATTTCTCCTGCACGCATGTTAAATTATTCATGACAATTGTAAATAGGTGAAGGGAGTTCACTTAGAGAGGCGAAACCAAATATCACACAGGACACTATGGCAGCTGCTAAACTGATGGATGAGCCAATAGACGGGTGTAAACTTAAGATAGTGGTTTATTGTAGACTGTAGATTAGGTGAGGTTATCAGGTTACTGGATCAAGGTTATAAACTGATGGAGAATTACAGTTGAAGGACTGGTGAAAGGTGATCAACCGTGTGTGATGGAAACCATGGTTACTGGGAAATAAACGGAAATGGAAGGCTAATATACATGTAAACTACACAAGCCTACTACAGCGTGTATATAAAATGAGCACACAACGTGATGAAAATAACAAACCTAAAATAGGGCCCAGTTTCTACTCCAAACTTCTCTTTCTAAAGGATCTACCCATAAATCATATTATTATCTTATACTAGGCAGGCTATAGGTGGATGTACTCACAGTTATCAGGTACGCACGGTTGGGAAAACGGTTGATTTTGACGGAAGTTTGATTGTTATAACTATAAAATGTGAGGTGGTGAATGGACTTCCTGGAATGGTAATTGGTTTACACGGACGAATGAGGGCGCTTTTCAGATAATCACTGCTAAATTTAGGGACTTTCTCACAGCCGCCCCCACATTTGGGTACTAAATGTGAAACCAAGAAAGTCTACAGTTAGTGTTTATCCGATGGGTGATCATCATCTGGGGTGTGGCTGTCCTCGTCCTTGCACTCTGGAAGACGGATGAGACGAGCGACCGGTCTGGTGTATACCTTGTCACGGGCTCGGATCTTGGCTGCTCTCACACGGCCATCAGTGCCAAGATGTGTCTCGCATACCTT
Source organism: Astropecten irregularis (assembly GCA_963971285.1). NCBI lineage: Eukaryota > Metazoa > Echinodermata > Asteroidea > Paxillosida > Astropectinidae > Astropecten > Astropecten irregularis. Next base: position 9,221 of record CAXARH010000112.1, on the reverse strand, counting down.
TCCCACCGGCCACTTTGCCCTAATCAGCTGGGGGTCGATGATCACGATGACATCTCCACAGACCAGGTCTCTGGTTTCTTTCTGCCACTTTTGCCGACTCTGTAGGCTGGGAAGGTAGGACTTGGTGAAGTGGGTCCAGAAATGGTCGGCAAGCACCTGGCTATGGCGCCATCGTCATCGTCCAATGGATCCGTCAGAAGTGTAGACGACCTGGGGAAGGGTAGGATCTGGCCGCCCCATCAATAGCATGTTAGGAGTCTATGTCAGCAGCATCCGAGGAGACATAGCCTAAGGGTTTCTGCTAGGACGGTTCAAAGTACAGGCTCTGCAACTGACTGGTCTCCCAATGCAGCTCTCAAAGCGGTCTTGTTGATTTCACTTCTCTCTCCCAGGAACCGCCGAAGTGGGGAGCATAAGGCGGGTTAAACTGGAACAGTACCTTCTGGCTTGCAAGCTGTTGGGACAGAGCTGGTGTCATAGCTGCAAAGGCGCTTTGTAGTTCTGCTTCTGCACCCTTGAAGTTGGTCCCACAGTCTGATAGAATCTCGTAAGGCTTTCCCCTTAGGGAGGCGAAGCGGCGGAACGCCATCAAGAAGGCATCTGTGTCCAAGCTCTCCAGCAAATCCAGGTGTACAGCACGTGTCGTCATACACTTGTAGATGACTCCCCATCTCTTCTCTCTCGTCGACCAATCTTCACAACCATTGGTCCGAAGCAATCTACACCTGTTGAGTAGAATGCCGGCTTGAAGAGACGGAGCCTGGATGGGGGCAGGTCAGCCATCATAGGAACTTCAGGTTTAGCACGCCACTTGCAACATTCATTGCACTGGTGCTGGTGTTGGCGAATAGCTTCTCGGCCACGCAGGATCCAGAACTTCCTTCATATTTTGGCGAGAACTCGTTCGGCTCCAGGGTGAAGGAGTCGCTGATCGTAGTTTTGGATGAGTAGCTTGGTGACATGATGCTTCGGGTCAAGGATAATCGGGTTCTCGGCTTCATATGGGAGGTTGTCTGCCCTACGCAACCGGCCTCCAATTCGTAGTAATCCAGATGCCTCATCGTATTCAGGGTTCAATTGTGCCAATCTGCTTCCAGATGGTATCTGCTTCTTCTGCATCAGAGCATGCACTTCCTGGGGGAAGGAGTCTCTTTGTGTCTGGAGCAGGAGTTGGGTCTCAGCGGCTTCTTCCCTTCCAAACAACGATGAAGGTGTGGCAGCAGTGGCCGCCCCGTCTTAAAGCTGTTTGGCGGCCTGTATGAGGTCATTCCAGCTGCTGTACTGCACAAGATTAGGTACCTGAGGTTCTTGCACAGTGACTGCTCCACAGAACGTCGCTCCTTTCAGTTCTGTGCTGTCCTCAGGTTCTTTGGCCAAGGCACTTGTTGGCCATCGGTGAGGAGGCAGGGATAGAAAGGCTGGGCCATTTCTTCATCGGGGATCATCAGAGAGCTCGGCCACGGTCTTGCCACAGGTGATATCATCAGCCGGGTTCATTCAAAATGGTTTATTAAAAATTGTTGGCTGTGTTGACGTAGTGCCAATCCTCTGGACTTGTCAGGGACTGGATCTCTGCAACTCGGGTACCTACGAACACCTTGTATCTGTATGAATCAGACCTCAGCCAGCAAAGTACCGTTGTGGAGTCACTCCATAGGAGAATCTTCTGGATGGGAAGGGTGAACTCCTTTTTGAGCAGATCTGCCAACTGAGCATCGTTGAGTGCGGCGGAAAGTTCCAGCCTTTGGATGGACAGTTGCCGCTTGGGTGCTACCCTGGAACGGGATAGGATGAAGCTGGTATGGATACTGCCCTTGTGATCTTCAGTCCGCATGTAGGCAACTGAGCCATAGATTCTTTCAGATGCATCACTGAAGATGTGGATCTCTCGGCTAGCAGTGGTGGTGTTCACATAAAGTGGTATGTAGCATCTTGAGATATGAAGTTTTGGGAGGTCAGCAAGTTCGCTTTCCCATCTGCGCCATCTGGTGAGGAAACCAATTGGATCGTATTGGCTTGCCATGATCTTGTAGACGGTTCTGAGGTTGAGTGTCTGGTAGCCAATAGGTCGATGTTTGTAGCTGAGATCGTCCGCATCACACTTCCACTGCAGCCCAAGTGTTGCCTCTGGCATATCGCTCTGGCCAAAGACATGCCAAAGGTCAAACCCATCTGATCTAGCTTCTGATGGTAGGTCTTCAACCACAGAGGGAAGGTTGCTTGCCCATTGGCGGATATTGAAGCCACCGGCTGCTAGCAAAGTGCGTGTCTTCACGGGAGACTATCCAGGCAGTTGTCCACATAAAATGATTGCTGGACAGCGCATGCAACTTCCTCGTTGCCCCTCTGGTTGTCGAGCACATGTTTCTGTAGGGCATAGGACGCACAGCAGGGGCAACAAGTTGTTCCGAATGGGAGCACCTGCCATTCATAGACATCAGGCTTTGATTCTCTGTCCATGTTTCGCCAGATGAATCTCAGAAGGGGTCTGTCAGCTGGAAGGAGTTGTACCTGGTGGAACATCGCCTGGATATCCTCAGATACTGCTACCGGCTGCTGTCTAAATCTGAGGAGGACTCCAAGGAGGGATGCTCAAAACTGGGGTCCGGGTAGAAGATGGTTGTTCAGGACTTTCCCTTCATGTTCATAGGAACAGTGAAAAACCAAATGTGGTTTACCGTTGGTTTCAACGACGCGGAGTGGAAAGTACCATGTTTCCTCGGTCTGCTGGGCTTATGCGTCATTGAGGACTCTCACATAGCCTACATCGAGTAGCTTCTGAATCTTCTCCTTGTGGATTTCAGCAAGTTCGGGCTTCTTCTGAAGTCGTCTTTCAGTGCGTTTCAGGCTGGGGAGAACTGCTTCTTTGTCAGCATGGAACTGGGTGTTGTCATTACTACGCAAGAGGGGTGCAGCATAGCATAGTACTCCTTCGTCTTCAACGCGAACTGTTTTTGCTTCAAGTAGTTCCACTGCATTCTTGTCCTGCTTGGAACGGGTGACAATCCTGTCACTGGTGTAGGGAATCACATCAGCCTTCCACAATCTCTCAACTTGCTGCATGAGCTCATGGTTCTCTTGGCATGTGTTGGTGTTGAAGCATTTCTGCTCCTTGAAGTGTTCCTTCAGGACTCCAGCAGGTCCCTGAAGTGTCCAACCTAGTCGGGTGCATACAGCCACTGGCGCTCCACTTGGGCCAAACTTCACAGGTTGCTGCGGGGTGATGAGGTCTGAGTAGTCTGAGCCAATCCGGATAAACAGAGCTGCATTATTGATCTGAGGCAGTGGTATTCCACACAGGTGTGGCCAACGTTTCTGTAGAGTTGTCACTGGGTAGGTGTATTCTGAAAGGCATAGAGCGTCAGCGGTGAAAGCTCCCTCTATGGTGTACTTGGTGTTGGGACATTCCCTTGGTGACAACTGGAGATTGACGGATCGACCTTCACATCAGAAAGGTAGTTGTTGAACGGTCGATAGGAGAATGCTATCCTTCTCCCCGTTGAGGTTGAGCTGCCTGACTGCAGGGTTGAGCACCATTGTTCGCATGGAGCCATCATAGAGTATGGCACATGTCTCAAGCTTGCCAGCAGGACCGTAGAGGGTGATTTGGACGACCTTAAGCATGACGTTGTGAGGATGAAGGGGCAGGTCAAGGTAAGTCATCTGGGTAAGTCAACTCCAACAGTGTAGATTTTGCTGGCTCCCTGTTGAATAGCGTCATGCAGAACAGTCAAGTGGATCTCCTTGCAGAGGTTGCAGGGTTTCCTCAAGGTACACTGTTCAGGGTGAAGGGTACGCCGGCACTTCCAGCATCTAGACTTCTCCTTCAGCCATTCGATGATTTGCTGGTGTGTGAGTGACTTGAAGTCAGTGCAGCCATTCAAGAAGTGGTCGTTGTTATTGCAGCGGGGGCAAAAGGCGCAACGTTTGTCCTTGGATGGTGAACGTTGTGGAGATGACTTTCCTGATGTCTGTCTTTTGTCATCGGCGAGGAACACGGCGGTGGGCTGATTCCCTTTCTTGCGGGGAAACTTGTCTCTCCTCTCTGGTCTCGGGTTATCCTCTTCGTAGACCATTGCTGCTTGCCCAGCAATCCTCTTTGCTCGTGACTGTACTTGCAACCAATCCACAAGATGACCCAGGGTGTAGGTCTGGTCAGAGTCGGCCTTCAGAATGCCCCGGTTGATGCATTGTTCCACAAATCTATCACGATATCCCGCAGGTAGTTTGCAGATCAGTCGGTCTACATGGGAACCACACTTGAGTTCATAGCCATTTTCCCCTTCCAGGGAGCGCAGCAAGTGAATGGATCGAAAGTGCAAAGTCATCAAAAGCAGCATGGTCTCCAAACTTACAGGAGGCATGTTCATGATCGTGCCTATCTCACTCTGGACCAGTTGCCGTGGTTGACCATATTTGTCTCTGAGGGCTCGGAGTGCTGCAGAATATGGATTTGGGTCGTGCATGTATGCCTCTGCTAGCCTCAGGATGCTGCCCCCTAGTCGTCCAAGCAGAATTTGGTATTTGTACTGCTCGGTGAGGTGTGGATGAACATCGACGAGGTTGTCCAGGGCCATATTCAGGAGTGCAAAGTCTCGTTCTTTGCCAGTGGTGAAGTGTGGAAGGGTAGGACGGGGTAACCCGTAGGATGAGGCGATTAGTAATTCTGTCATGTTAGGCATGACCGATGGTGTGTGCCATGCCGGATTGGCTGGTGACTGCCCAACCACTGGCGAGGTACTTGGCTTTGGTGGCGTTGGGTAGGAGGTTGCACCTGGCATAGTAGATGAAACATCTGTCAAGTTCGGTGTGACTGGTGATGCAGAGTGCAGTGTAGGAGGAGGGAGTGGCTGCTTATATAACCACTGTTGACATGACAGGGGTCGACGGCATAGGATGTGAGATTGCGGCTGGCGAGGGAGACGAGACAACCGGGGGAGGTGATGTGGCTGGTGACTGAGGTTTTGGCCTTACATCAGGCCAGGATAAAGGGGTCACAGTTGTAGAAGCTACAGAAGTGGTGGATGTTGTTTGGTAATTTCCATTGTATGTGACAGGTGACTTGGCAGGGGCCTCGGTAGGAATGGGATGTGCTGTCTCTTCTGTGGACACAGCGGGTACCTCTGGCTGAGGTGTCTGTGGTTGAGGCGAAGTGTCACCTGACTTGCACCGACGTTGAGATGCACCAGTCATGGAGGTTGTGCCTTCTGTAGCTCATGTTCAGCCTCCCTCAGTCGTCTTCGTCTGGAAAGTTGTGTATTCAGCTGCTCTCGCCGGCGCTGAGCTAGTCTTGTTCAAGACGGTATTACGTAGTTGTACCTGGCCAACAGATCGCACGTACGTGAACAAACGAAACGACCCGAGATAACGTCTACGCCACACACACAAGCCTGAATTACCGTCTTGTCCATTTACTCCAAACTGCCCGAAAAATTCCGGGCAATAACCCCCCGCGAAGTCGGTGCATCATGAGGTAGCCTTATTTGCATTAATATATTTAGAAAATTTGCATGGGGATGAAGTCTAGTACCTCAACGACGTCGCAAGCATTATATACAGTACGCATACACACGTGTATTTACAGTACTTGAAAATTACATGTGCCGTATGTAGGCCTTCATTGATATCGTACCATGGCTGCTGACGGATCGTATTGAATTTGGAGGCCTTGGATTTTGCAACACAAATGTCGGGGATTCGAGAGTTTTCCGGAGAACAACAAGGCTCTTAGACAACTTGGGAATGGAATAAACTTACTAGCCGTGCCCCTCGAAATCATTCCGTGTCTTCATGGAGCCCGGGAACAGACTCCATGGTATCATAATTCAGTGAAATTATTTCATTCATCCCTTCATTCATTCATTTATTTTGGCAACATACAAAAGTACTGTACACATGAAATACACAATAAATAACGAATAACAAAAGCCTGAGGATAACCCAAAAAGCTGTAAAATACGGCTTATTCATATCCTACAATTTCTCGAAATCTTTTTGTGCCGCATGACAGTTGATCGAAGTATAATCAAGCCATGGCTTTGGTAATGACCATGGAGCTATCTGTTGTTATTGCTCCATGGCAATAACGGTTGCGGCTGAGTTTCAAACGACCGTCATAACGTGATATACACACAGTATCACGCCATACCACGTACGTGCGTGGATTGGACGCTGACCAAAACAGCGCATTGCACCCCGTTGTTGACCTCAATGAATATGCAATTTTTGCCCACAGAGGTCACGCTCAGTCTTTGTCACGTGACACCAGAGCAAATAAACAAGAGGTTAATATTTCGTAGGGTGGTGGAATGGTCCACTTTGTTCACGTGGGGTGGGTAATTGTTTGTGGAATGGTCCACAATTGTTTGGTGGGACTAGCGCATAATCAACGTCTTGGACAAGACTTGCGCTGCACCTCTCTTTGGATCCTCTCTGCTCGTCTGCGAGCTGCAAGTGCCTCTTCCTCGGCAGCCATCCATGCCTCAAAGGCTGCATCATCAAGTTGCCTCAGCTCTTCGTCTAGTTTGCTTTCTTCTCCAAGCTGGCGTTTCATCTCCTCAAGATGTTGTCTCTTCTTCTGTTCTTGCAGCTCGGCCTCCTGAGTGCTGCTCAGTGCAATTGATGAATGACGGCTTGAGGCCACGGAACCTTTCTCCCAACAGGAATCAGGTTTGGATTTATCCTCGTCTGCTCTGGACTTGGGTTGGGGATCATAGGTAACAACAAAGTCGTCTAGGTGCCCTGGGATTCTTCTCTCCCTTCTGGGGCAGACATCATATGCAGATTCCGCCTTCTCTGTTTCTTCGGGTCTTTGCTCTTGTTGATCCATAGGTCATATGTGATGATCCGGTCCGAAGGACCATGTAAATAAGTGAAGGGAGTTCACTTGGAGAGGCGAAACCAAATATCACACAGGACACTATGGCAGCTGCTAAACTGATGGATGAGCCAATAGACGGGTGTAAACTTCAGATAGTGGTTTATTGTAGACTGTAGATTAGGTGAGGTTATCAGGTTACTGGATCAAGGTTATAAACTGATGGAGAATTACAGTTGAAGGACTGGTGAAAGGTGATCAACCGTGTGTGATGGAAACCGTGGTTACTGGGAAATAAACGGAAATGGAAGGCTAATAAATATACATGTAAACTCTACACAAGCCTACTATACAGTGTGTATATAACATGAGCACACAACGTGATGAAAATAACAAACCTAAAATAGGGCCAAGTTTCTACTCCATACTTCTCTTTCTAAAGGATCTACGGGGATTGTGGGTTTACGGGTCCTAAAACTATAAAGGAAAGGAAACTACTTTTTAAAAAGTAACTTACCTACATATACTTTGTTGGTCTCCTCCTCTATATTACCAAGGTTAAATTTTTGGAAAGAGGGCAGGGCTTTGATTTTTGATGGAAATTATGGGGTGAAACGGTAACCAAGATTGTAACATTTCACCGCCGCACGGACGGCCGCAGACGAGAATAGTCTGGTTTCCACTCTGACATTTTGAGGACTCTTGATCTGTTGGGTCTGGGCACTAGACTAACCAGACCAGACAAAATGGCCTCACGCGATCGGACGGTCTGTTTTAAAGTTTACAAGAAGCGCGTAAGAAAATTGAATTTTAACCCTGAAATGTTTAACAAATTTCTTCAATCTAGGCTTTTATGGACCCAGGAACATTTGCTGAAAGTCAAAAGTATCATTTTTGAGGAGTAGAAGTTAGTTCAGAGCCAAAAAATAAATGTGTTTTGGGATCCCGTCAACCCACAATCGCCGGATCTACCCATAAATCATATTATTATCTTATACTAGGCAGGCTATAGGTGGATTAGCCCCACACATAGGGCTGTGAATGGCGACCAGGCTGAGAGACAAATTTTTAAAAGAGCCATCACAGCCCTATGTGTGGGGCTATAGGTGGATGTACTCACAGTTATCAGGTACGCACGGTTGGAAAAAACGGTTGATTTTGACGGAGTTATCGGATTGTTGTAACTATAAAATACGAGGTGGAGAATGGACTTCCTGGAATGGTAATTGGTTTACACGGACGAATGAGGCGCTCTTCAGATAATCATAGTCTGGTTCCCGGACCCCAAAAGCGCCAGACTATTGTCTGTCAAATATAGGGTCCGGTATCGGCTACGTGTACTGGAGGGTCACGTGACCAAAAAGACCAAGTTTTGGGTCTTTTACGGAAAAATCCGAAACATTACGAACTCGTTTTCGTTCAACTTCGGATAGTAACGTTGACTTTCGGCTATTTCCGACAGGTCACGCGAGGTCACGTAGTTTAGGAAAAGACAAGTCATGTAAATATGTTACATTCCGGCTACAGTTAGCCCAAATAGAGCATAATTATTGTTCACATACAACAGAGCACTTTTCCTATTATGCACTTTTGAGGAGTTTGTTGTATGGTTTTTTCCCACCCTTTGATTTCTTATTCTGTCCAGATAAAATTGCATGTGCTTACAAAAGTGCAAAAATGAATGCTAAAATTGATTCTCGGTAAACGCTAAAACTAGCTTCCGCGCCTGCGCAGACATGACAGCTGTGTCATGTTCTATTTTTAACCGTAGCCGATACCTGACCTAAGATTTTTAATAAGAGTCGTCAGGGAATCTTTGGGCAGGGAACCAGACTACAGATAATCACTGCTAAATATTTAGGGGACTTTCTCACAACAATCCACTTGTTTTGTGTGCGCAATCCAATAGCATGAGGTCGAGGAGGGATGTTTTACAGTCACTTCGCCCCACTTTCCACTTCGCCCACAACCACTTCGCCCACAACCACTTCGCCCACCAGTCACTTCGCCCACGCGTCACTTCGCATTAACCACTTCGCCCACTGGCCACTTCGCCCACGCGTCACTTCGCCCACACGCCGCCGTATACATAACAGCCATACATGAACAAGCTGAACATAATTATTGTGTGATAATTGGGTATATTTTATCATGCCGGAGGGCTGGGAAGGGGTCATTATAAATTATAAATTATAATATTATTATTATGAGTATTAATAGGTAAATAAGTAAATAATTCCATTTGGGAGTGCTTTTTACTGCAATTTATCTAAGTATACCTGAGACCCGAGTTGGATCGTGGATTTTGTTTGGTGATTTAAAGGCATTGCATACGTTTGGTAATGACTCTTAAAATTAATGGCAATAAAAACTTACTTGGTGAGAAGTACAGCTGCTTTGGATA
>CAXARH010000111.1:0-22445 GCA_963971285.1 Astropecten irregularis | reverse complement strand
GCCAACCTCTACAGACCTTTCTTGCATTGGGGCTGATTGAAACCTTCCAAAAAGGATAATAGACTACGCTCCTGTATTGTTTAATAAAAGACTGTAAAGAAGCTCATACATATTCATATCATGATGTTCTTCACTGGCCAATCAGAGGACATCATGAATAATTCATGAACTGCTTGCAAAACTGAAGAATTTGTCGCTATCCAACTTCATATTTTTTTTTCTTTCTAAAATATTCTTCAACCATTTTCTTCGAAGCCTTAATTGTTTGAAAGTGAATAACTTTGGTAATGCTGATGAAACTGCTGAACTTTTAATACACAAACTTGGAGATTTTGTTTCCCCCGAGTGCTAAGGAGCATAAAGAGAATACCTGTATTCAAGAGCACAGCTACCCTGATATCAACAGTGAGACCTACACTATACGCAGACGTCAAAAGTGCCGACATCTGTCCATGTGACGTCCGATAGAGGGCGCTGTTTGTACACTTCATATGATGGACGGGTTTGCATTGTCCTTCCAGTCGACCTCAAATGTCGGCCATTTTGTCCGGATGCAGCTTTTGATGGGCGTGGCATCGCTCAGGCATGTCAGCTCGGCGGGGCAGGGAATAGAGGCACGCCCTTCTATATATTCCACCTAAGATGAACGACACAAAGATCATTAGTTTAAGCACTGGGCAAAAGTATAATACATGATTGGTAAAGATCACAGACGACACTCATACTGTCTAATCCAGCATGTGCATGAAATTATAAACCTGTGAAAATTTTAGCTCAATCGGACATTTACCGGTAAGTCACAATTAAAGAGCGAAAACCAGACTCAATTTTTCTCAGAAAAGTATAAAGAATGGTGATCTTAGGGCGCTCCTTTTTATTACTGTGGTTCTCATTTCCCGACCGACCCATATTTTGGGCTCCGACCGAAGAGAAAAACAACTTTTTTTTACCGACAAACCCTCCCTTAAGGTGAAAAAGAAATGAGAACCACAGTAATAAAAAGGGGTGCCCTTATCCAGAGATCAAAACTGTTTTCGGTCTTTGTGTGACTAATTTCTGGAAAAATACAGGTGGAAATATTTATATCCAGAAAGTTATACATAAATCTGTGAACATTTGGTTTGGTTATGTTACCAATCCTGTACATTACCTTTAAGCAATACATGTAGTTTTCAGCAGGAATGTTTCATAGAATGTTAAGGACGCAGGTTACCATTCTGAGACCAAAATAACGGGGTTCAAGAATCCAAATGGTGTGGAACATGACTCACCTGTCTGTTGGGGCAAGATCTTTTGAGTCCGTTGTAGTGGTACACGGTGACAAACTCCGGAATGATACGGTCAGGCTGTCACAAAATGAATAAAATAAACGCAGCTTAATACACAAGTATTAAATGACTGGAATGAGAGTTGAAGGTTTGCATTGTAGGTTCACGATGTAGGATGTTTGCGGTGACACCATGTATTAGACTCTATGTCCCTTTTCCAAACCTCGTATCCAGCTCAGGCTTTGGCTTTGGCATATGACATCCATATGCTGAAAATATAGGTTGTGGCTTTTCACTGAAGCTGAAGCTCTGTTTTCTCGTTCAAAATAGAGCATCTACTTCCAAACAGCAGCCAAAAGTCTCTATTTTGATACCCATTATTTTGGAATGGATTCACGAAATGGAGCCATAGCCGGAGCTGGAGGCTGGAGGCTGAGCCGGAGCCGGAGTCGGAGCCGAAGCCGAGGTTTGGAAAAGGGCATAGGACTGAGTGTAGCTCTGAGAAGAGCCAGTAACTCCACGTTCCTGGCAGTGCGTTCGCAACTTGTCTTCAGGAGACTGCTTGATTCCAAGTGAGATGGTGTCGGAATCGCGGCATCTTTTGATGAAGGTTAGGTTGTTGATGAATCTGGAGCACTTGTAACAAGTAATTAAAGTAACAAACTGCTCAAGAGTAAGAAGGCCCTGAGGTTTCGATCCTAGCTAGCTAGAGGTAATAGGGTGAAAGGATGAACTAAGAAGCCATCTCTTAGCTCAATGATGTAAGGCTTGAGGTATCACCATGTACAAGAATCTCTTCTATAAGTGAGTGGTTCTAAGAAGAACCGGTGGTGAACACTGGAAGTTCTGAACAGTGTGCTCTGTTTGTCTTCTGGAGTGTGACTGGTTGTCTGACTTGGAGGATGCTGGAAGCAGTGTGAAAGGTGCTAAGGGTGCACTGGAGCAGAACTGCTTAATCGTTGATCCACTGGACTGATGAAGGGCCACTGACAGCGCTCACTGATGCGTGGCAGTAGGGCACTAGGTGTGGTGAGGCGATGACCGTTTAGCTCACTAGGATCGAAACGTCAAGAAAAAAGGACCCTTGTTGTCCAACTCACCTCGTTGGGAAAGAACTCCGATATGAAAGAGTTGAGAAGAATGACGCCAAAGTCGTCTGGATCCAGACGCTGCTTGACAAAGTCAACACTGAGGAGAAAAATCAACCAATCAGAACAGTCAATACTTAGGGGATAGCAGATATCGACCAATGAGAGGCACTAATACATGGACAATGGAAAATATAATCCAATCACATCAGCCAACATAAAGGGTTGAATTTGAATTGGCAAGACCTCTAACTAAACCATTCTCAGTTGGGAACAGACAGAAGAGCTTGCATTTGATGAACTGGGCAGCACCGCCATGGCAGTCTAGGTACACATTATCAGACCTGGGGTCGGATTTCACCAAACTCATCGTAACTTACTATCAATCGTAGGACTTGTGATGCACTGCAGCCCTACGTAGGATACGATGAGTTATCCTACGAAGGACTCGAGATACGATCGATCATATGGCTTTGTGAAACCAAACTCATAACTTACTAATATCAATGGTAGGACTTTAAATGCATTGCAGCCATACGTAGGATACAATGGGCTATCCTTCATAACTCGAGTTACAATCGATCGTAGGGCTTCGTGAAATCGACCCCATTTCAATCGACCCTAAGAATACTCCTAACTCTGAGTCATCAGTATCACCATAGTGATTTGTATTGTGACATCACACGTTGCTTAGCGACTTAGGGCCAATTTCATAGAGATGCTTAGCACAAAAAATTGCTTAGCACAAAGCAAAAATGGCTTGCCCAATAAAACAAACCACCATTAAAAATTCCATTTGATATTCACTATCAGCAAACAACAGCCAAAGAACAATTGCAAGTGATACACAACTGATGGAAATTTGGTTGTTAATCCTGTTTTTATCAGGGCAGACATGTCATGCTTAGCGATTTTTTGTGCTAAGCAGCTCTATGAAATTGGCCCCAGGGGGGGATGGGTTACTTACTATTCAGGTATGGTGGCAAGACCCAGGGCATCGAGTACCTCCTTCAGCATGATAGTGGTGATGAAACCACTGCCTTCTGTGTCGTACATGCTGAAGATGCGACGAGCTCGCTCCCATTCCGTCTCCTCGGCAACCAGAGCCTCTTCCTATACAAACACACAAACATGGGGGAGTTTATGAAACGGAGGCTCAGGCTCAGGCTCTGGCTCTGTCATCCATATGCTGACAATCTAGGTTATGGTTTTCATCAAAGCTGAAGCTCTGTTTTCTTTTTCAAACCAGAGAATCTACTTGTGAACCGCGGCCAAAGCCTCTATTTTGATAACAGTTATTTGAGAATATGGATTCATATCATATGGATGTACCCTAATGGGGTACTTTCCTCAAAGGCCCTTTCCTCAAAACGATCCAGCTAGGATCGAGATGTCAGGCCCTCCTAACTCTGAGCAGCCTTTGAGAAAGATCCTGCTAGGATCGAAACGTCAGGCCCTCCTAACTCTGAGCAGCCTTTGAGAAAGATCCTGCTAGGATTGAAATGTCAGGTCCTCCTAACTCTGAGCAGCCTTTGAGAAAGATCCTGCTAGGATCAAGATGTCAGGCCCTCCTAACTCTGAGCAGCCTTTGAGAAAGATCCTGCTGGATCGAAACGTCAGGCCCTCCTAACTCTGAGCAGCCTTTGAAAAAGATCCTGCTAGGATTGAAATGTCAGGCCCTCCTAACTCTGAGCAGCCTTTGAGAAAGATCCTGCTAGGATCGAAACGCCAGGCCCTCCTAACTCTGAGTAGCCTTTGAGAAAGATCCTGCTAGGATTGAAATGTCAGGCCTTCCTAACTCTGAGCAGCCTTTGAGAAAGATCCTGCTAGGATCAAAACATCAGGCCCTCCTAACTCTGAGTAGCCTTTGAGAAAGATCCTGCTAGGATCGAAACATCAGGCCCTCCTAACTCTGCGTAGCCTTTGAGAAAGATCCTACTAGGATCAACATGTCAGGCCCTCATATCTCTGAGCAGCCAATGAGAAAGATCCTACTAGGATCTAAATGTCAGGCCCTCATAACTCTGAGCAGGACATTATCTTGATTGATGAGCAGTTTGCAAAAGTTTATTACCTTAATCATTTCAAGACTCGAGTCCAATGACAGTAAAATGACTTTACTTTCAAAACCAAGTCATTTGGTTCATTTTCATAAAAGGTAATTTTGGGGTTCATTTTTGGTAATTTTTAGAAAATCTTTGGTCATTTTGATTAATTTTTTTTAAGATTTGTTTTAAATTGTGGGGTCATTTTTGTGCCATTTTTGGTTCATTCTTGTTGTCTTACCTGAGAGAACAGAACTGTTAGATGGGTCTCGCTGCCGACTACCCAGATGGGCTTACGGGGATTTTTAAGAAAAGCACCAACCTGCCGAGGAATAAACACGAAACAAATCCGAGATTTTCAGAGCTAGTTAATCTATACCCGGTAAGCAAATCATGTGAAACAAACTTCAGATATGGACAAATACCGAACATTAAACGATGCCATGACTTAGAAAAACTATGGGTGATCATTTTTGATATTTTTGTTCAGGATCTGCACGGATTCCAGGATTTTTTTTAGAAGTGTGGTATTTTTGTTTGTAAATGAAGCATATGAGCAAGTCAAACAAATCATTAAAATCAATCAATCAGTGGGAGCATGTGCCGCGGCAGCACGTTGCCGCATCAACCTTCGAGCAGTACTCTTTCGGTCTCCTGATAACCATCCCCAGGCAGCCATGCGACTCGTCCCCATCTCAGCAAAATAACAATCCATCTGACGCAACCACGTGTCATGTGGATGCCCTACTGGGCGAGTCTTACCAGTAGGTTCTCTCATAGAGAGAATTAGCCTGGCAGGATCACTCGCAAGGAATCTAGCTACATGACTGTACAGTCGCATCTGACACTCAAGTATTGTACAGGTAATTCACCAATCAATTTTGTTTTTCAGAAGATTTCAGAGGCCTGAGCCTTGACTTATCTCATGAGGTCGTTGCATCGTCCAGATTTGTATTACCATGAATTTGTTTTTTGTTTTTTTAGACGTACCTCACAATATCTTAAGTTTTCTAGAAGTGTCAGAAATCCAACGGTTGATCGCTGGTTGATGCCTTTCATTTCTGGAGAGTAAGAAAAAGAACGCAACAATGAAATGCAACAACAAAACAATATAATTACGGCGCCTGCCAATAAGGGAATCGATTCACTCCGCTGACCCCAGCTAGCTCGGTGGCCTTGCGGGTACGGCATCTGCACTCGTGAGCAGGAGGTCGTGGGTTCGAATCCCACCTGAGCCAGCGCATGATTTTTTCATGTGTGCTCAAAAGGTACTTAGTGAAGTGCTTATCTACGTCATTGAAAGGCAACAAATTGTTTGCATATTACTATCTCCTCAACGAATAAATAAAAAACAATCTGGGCGCACGGTACGGACAGACAAGGATAAACAACTCAGCACACCAATAAAATGGACTAAGTGGTCCGCCACACACAGTGAAACCGCTCAGCATGCGGACAGTCTATCCCTTGACATAGGGAGTGGATTCAGAGAATAAGAGCTCCTACTTACTCAGTCCAGCTACCTCCTTCTCCATGTCAAAGACATGCGACACTGCACTACCCGTAAGCATGAGGTTGATCAGACTTTGGCTGTAAGACGGAAAAAAACAAAACATACCAATCACATCGTCAATACCGTTGTAACATGTTGAATCGTTAAAGGTAGTATCATACTTTGGTAAGAAACCAAAACAGAAATGTTCACAGATTTACGTATAACTTACAGGGTATGAAGATGGTGCTGGTAGAAACATACCATTAAAATCTTTCCGCCTGAAATGGTCTCTTTATCCAGAAATTAGTAAAACAACGACCAGAAACACTTAAGAAATACTGTGGCTGTTTTGCACTGTATTCTCAAAAAAAATGGGCACCGTATGGGACTGAAACTTACACAGGTGACTGTTACTGTATCTTCCTTGATATTTTTGCCCATGAATCTGTATTTCTTTAACAAAAACCAAAGTATGATACTACCTTTAGTAACACCATCCAGGGGTTGGTTTCACTAATCGCTTAAGCCCAAATCCATTGCTAAACGGAAAATCGAGCGCTACTTTGCATAGCAATTTTCCGAATGGATTTGGGCTTTAACGATGATCGCAAAGCGTTAGTGAAATCCACCCCAGGGGTCGATTTCACCAAACTCATCGTAACTTACAATCAATCGTAGGACTTATGATGCATTGCAGCCCTGCGTTGGATATGATGGGCTATCCTTCGTAACTTGAATACAGTCGATTGTAAGGCTTTGTGAAATCGACCCAAAATGAATAACATTGTACAAGAATAATAGTTTTGGTTCATTTGACTGTGTAATAGACATTTTTACCTTCCATGTCCGTAAACGCCGTCGATAAGAGGCTCCGATGTGTCTTCTACTTCTTCCCTGATTTTATCTAAACCCTAAACATACAAACAGAAAAAAAGAAAGAATTTGTTGTTATTGTTGTTTTATTGCTGTTGTTGTTTTCTAATTGATGTGTTTGTTTGCTTTTGTTTTGCTTTGTTGTTGTTGTTTTGCTGCTGTTGTGTTGTTGATTGTTGTTGTTTTACTGTTGTTGTTGCAAGAGACACATTATGCAGTAGGTAAATGCCATGCACAATTTTAGATACATGGGTTCAGTTCTTAGCACAATGAGCTCTAACTTAACTTAACAGGAAAGTCCTGACAATAATCTTCTTAACCCAATGACCTTGAACTTGTACTCACCTTAGTTATCAGTACCGAATAGAGAAAGAGCAAGAGTCCCGAGTCAGCTAGGAACATCTCGTGCGTGGACTCCAGACCCCGGTTGACGTCTTCGATAGAGTCAAACTGCTGTAACCTGTAAAGACATGCCAAGAGTTAAAGACGTCAGTAAATACTGGTGATTGTCTCCGTTGAATCTGCACTGATACTTGAATGGGATGGTGGGGGTCTGCTTGACGAGCACCTAGTATGCCTAGGGGTAAATTTCGCTCGTAACACAAGTTACGGAAGATAACCCATCGTATCCTACATAGGGCTGCAATGCATCAATGCATTGCAATGCATATCATAAAGGAGCGTGATTTGAACCAGCGATCTCCTGAATACCGTACTGGCGATCTACCAACTGAGCTATCCAGCTGTTAGCATGGTTAGAGTTTTATTTGAATTGGTAGGGAATTATCTATGCCTTGATGTGTTACTGTAGGCCAACTGTCCAAAACCCAACAGAATGCCACAGGGCCTTTCAAACAATTTCACCACCACAACTTCCTGCACAACTGTATTCTAGTCCATGGGTATTGCCCTTACCCACAAAATAAATGCCAGCGCTGCGCACTACCACAAACTCCAACACTTGTTTCAACAGGTCTCATGACAAAGAAGCATGTAACTAATACTACATGAAACAAGAACATGACAGTAACATCGGGTCAAGTCTAATAACATTCCAAGGAATGCCGTCATAATGCATCCCCAACTTTTATGACACAACTGCTCAACATCGGAATTTGGTGGTAATAACAGAAGCTATCTGACGAGAGGATGTAAGCAGCACCGATCGTTCTACCTCACCTTAACCCGGCGTGGAATATCTGATGGTTGTCCCGATCACCCTGCGCGGCTTCCACGACATTCTCAATGACCGCTCCCTCCTGCAGTATGGCGTCCTGTTTGTCTGTCTTCAGCACCAGGTAGTAGCCGCCACCACTACTGACCGTTTGCAAGACCTCGGTCATTGCAGCCAAAAGGAGAGCACGGCACTGGTCACCTTTCGAGCCACACATAAAAGAACATACATTCAGTGATTCAGACTGTCAAACTGTCAATAGAATATATATACATTATATTACAGTTGCGCTACGATTTATCTTAAAGGTAATCTCATACCGTGCTTTTTGTCAAAGAAATGCAAATTGGGCCAAAATATCAAGACAGATACAGTAACAGTCATGTGTGTGAAATTGTCAGTCCCATACAGGGCCCACTTTTTGATGAAAAAAAAAAAAACAGTGAAAAACACCTACGTTATTTTTAAAAATCTTTTCATCGTAATTTTTTATCTTTCAAAGATCGTAACTGTTTTTGGTCAATGGTTTTACTCTTTTCAGATTAAATACAGCATTTCAGGCAGAAAAATGTTAACGGTACATGTATGTTTCTACCATCGCCATCTTTATACCCTGTAAGTTATAGGTAATTCTGTGAAGATTTCTGTTTCGGTATGCTACCAAAGTAGTAGCTGGATGAAATTGGTCCCTGACTCACCTTCTAGCTGTCTCCATTCCAGAGGGGGTTCACCTTGGAAGAGCAGAGCCTTGAGGATGAATGCCTGCAGAGGGGCAATGACGGCACATGGTCCTCCCTCACGTTGTACAAGAGCCGTGGGTTCGTGCTCACTGAAGGAAAAACCTGGACAAGATGTCAACAAGAAAACTTAGACTGAGCCTGAGTAATGTAATAATAATGCTTTGTCACCATGCAAAGCCTCAAATCTTTCTTGAAATCGCTCTACGGAGCGGAGAGCGCATAACGACACTGGTCAAACAGTTCCAACGATCCAATGTCTCCTGATGAGGACTAGAGCAGGCTAGTCAAAACGTTGAGAACTTACGAGAAGTGCGAAAGTACGAACGATTCTGACACAGTGTTTCCGCAAAGTTTGCGGAAACACTGTGTCAGTAACGTTTGTGGCGCAAACCGATCCACATGTACAATTATTACCATGCAAAGTCTCAAATCTTTCAAGGTACAGTACAGGCTATCACAAATAAATAGCATTTTAACCAAGAGAGGGCGCTTCCGGAAAGCATTGTTGGATACATCTTGGTCGATCTGCATATTCATGTGACACACACACAGTGCACAAAGAGAACTGACCAAAAGTGAGCAGGTGATGGCGCCCTTTCGACCCTCGTGCATCCCACAACTCCCCGCGATCACTATTTATTTGTGCTATGGTCAAGGTTCAATGTTAAACACCCATGAGAAAACAAAATAATCAATTCCAGGACTTTCCGACAATTTTCAGGTAAAAAAAATTGTGATTTTTACAGGACAACTTTAATGACCGTTTGTTTAGACCAAGTAACTGGGGCGCTGAACTCCCTTATTTAATTTTGGGGTTGACGGTCGGTCTAGCGCCCCAGAGAATCCCATAGCCCGAGATGTGTTGTACACGGAAACAATTGTAGTTTTTGTTCTTCACGGCCACGCGACTGTGCGCATGCGCCACACACGGCCGGCAAAAATGTGTGGAGCAGAGCCACACAATGGCTGCCGTCCGATCGTGAAGGTCTGGGATTTCAGTCGGAAAACATAGATTTTCATCACACGGAATGACCGACAGTACAAATAAATAGGCTGCATTTCATCCCTGACAATCGGAGAAGAGGTGGAGAGATTTACAAGCCGATTTGCGATGTCTTTGTTGTGATTTGGGGACATTTTCGGCACAAGTACCGTGACCAGTGGTGACTAAAGTACAAAAACTTCAATTTTTTCTGTGTAACTGATGCATGATGCACAGCGAAAAATCCCTTACACGAATTGGCACGAAATGGTCGCAAGAGGGCGTCACGATCATCTCATTATGTGACGTCATCACACTGACCAAAAATGGAAGTTTTCATGAATGAAACTGACGCGCATGGGCACATACTCAGCGATGCCCACTCTAACCATAGTTACTTCGACAGACCTCGCCACGATCTTTCGAATGGTACCAAAAACATACAAATTTGTACATTTCTTCGACCTTTTGACCATTTTTGGTGGTGTCACCCGACGTTCGAGAACTCACGGACACCGCGATCGTATTTGAACTTTGGTGAGCTGTATTTTTGTTGTCATTTTACCGCGAAACCGCGCCACCGTCTGAGTGTGATTGTTGGGTCGTTGAATATTCATATTTACGTGTGTTGGGTCTATTGGTTGTGTATGCTGAGAACGCCACATGAATATGCATAGAATTGCATGGTCATCCGGAGATGTCGTACGGCCGACTGTTGATCGTTGCGTAGTCGTACACCGCGTGTGTTTGAATAGGCACATCGCGTAATGCGTGCCCCGTACGTGTCTGCAACGGCCCTGTGTGCGTGCGTAACGAGTTGGGCCAGCACTAGTTGCGATGATCGTAACCCTAGGTCTGACATGGGGACTGGGACCTTAGGGTTACGAGAAAACGTGTTCAAAATGTTTGGGAATGACATTTTGGCCAACTCCTGAAGTACGTTTCCACTTAGTTTTCCACTTTCCAAAATCCAAACACAAAATCTGACTACATGGATCTGATTGGTACTTATCAATGAGTCATATAAAACCACTTTGAATATCGAAAGATCATTATATTCAGAAAAAATGACCAAAAACTTACCGAAGGTGTCGAGATTCCCTCCGTTTGCCGTCAGTCGGCCATTTTGAATAGTGCGCAGTGTGACATCTCGACCAAATCACGTCATGCGAAATGCCGTTTTGGCTGTTCCACCTTTCAAACTCAAACTCGCAGCCCTATGGAGGGCTTGTATCACGTGCGTTGTACAGTGCTATACAGTACACGGCATATCGCATACAGTGTGTGATGAGCGCTGCGTGTCCGTTAAATAAATCACAGGTTATTGAATTGACCAGACCCGTGTGCCGAAACTGCCGAATTAAGTTTATTTTCCGCCGCTCTTCTGATATGACAGGTGAAAAAAACGTATACGGCGTGATTTTTTTCCGACATCCAATTAACACAGGCCGACATCGAACACATGCGAAAATACGATTCATGGCGAAAGAAATGGAGTGTATTATACACGATATGTATGCGTTTTATACCTCCATGGTTATATCCGCGTTGCGAGATCTAAATAAACATATTCTGATCGACCGTCCTTCCAAAGTACCGTAAATCGTAGGCTGATCAGCTTATAAATCTTACTTGAATTTCACTCAGTTATTTTGTTCAATTGGCCAAGTAGAAACACTCTTTTTATCGTGAAATCCTTCCGAAACCGACCGCCGATCGCATTAAAAAATTAAGACGTAAAAACATTGCCCTCACCGCAGAGAAAGACTGCCTGGTATCCGCGTGCATAATAGCCACAGTTTCAAAGCAAACGTAGTTAACGTACATTGTGTACGTGCACCAGGGAAAGTCTCAATCAGTAGTAGTACATTACACGTGCCGTGTGCTTGAAATGAAGTGTATTATTGCGCTCGGTCGGAAGGCCTACCTTTTTGGATCGCGGCCGGGTTCGTTCCACCGTTATGGACGGTGGCTCACGGCCAGCCGGCTCGGTACAGATTTCGCCGTGGGCTTGAAATTGAAGTGTATGTTGCGCTCGGTCGGTACCTTTTTGGATCGCGGCCGGGTTCGTTACCGTATACGGACGGTGGCTCACACAGCCGCGGCCGGCTCGGTACAGAACTACAGATTTGCAGTAAGAAATTGTGTTTTTTCCGATGGAATATTTCTGTGACATTTTTAGGAATATGTCCTCACTGTCCTATACCGGGTATGATCATTTTTGGTGTAATTGATGATTTGATGACCGGATATATTTTTCAGTCCACCGTTAATTCCGGAATCGCACTGCGCGATCTGTGATGAGGTGGATGACCTTTTTATTTCTGTTTGATCATGGATTGGGTCGGCACCGAGTTTGTGACTTGCTAACATTGTCTGTTTGTGGGACCATTCATAAAGGAAATCATTTGAAAATCTTAGCAATTTCCTTCAGTTCATGATGAAAGATTTGAATTATCAGCGGCAGCTTGACATGGGCAAACAATGCGGACTTAAAAAAAACCTCCTCCATACTGTATACAATATGCGTGTACACGGTATATCACAGCGCACGTGTTATTCTGGGAACACCCCCTCCATAGGGCTGCGAGTTTGAGTTTGAAAGGTGGAACAGCCAAAACGGCATTTCGCATGACGTGATTTGGTCGAGATGTCACACTGCGCACTATTCAAAATGGCCGACTGACGGCAAACGGAGGGAATCTCGACACCTTCGGTAAGTTTTTGGTCATTTTTTCTGAATATAATGATCTTTCGATATTCAAAGTGGTTTTATATGACTCATTGATAAGTACCAATCAGATCCATGTAGTCAGATTTTGTGTTTGGATTTTGGAAAGTGGAAAACTAAGTGGAAACGTACTTCAGGAGTTGGCCAAAATGTCATTCCCAAACATTTTGAACACGTTTTCTCGTAACCCTAAGGTCCCAGTCCCCATGTCAGACCTAGGGTTACGATCATCGCAACTAGGCCAGCACATGGTTTCCGTGACGTCACGAGCACGGCCTCGCGCGTTGACCAATCAGCGCGGCGCTTTTTACACACGGCACTGTTTCCATCTGTGTTACAGTGCATATGGGGAATTTTTCGCTGTGTGATGTAACGTTAGACCTACAAGTAGTTCAAGTACAACAACACATCTCTCAAAAAGGAGTTCAGCGCCCCAGTTACTGGGTCTAATGACCGTTTACAAATTTGTGTCGGTGTAACGTTAGGCTTCGGGCCTGTTTGTTTCGGACAATCCTGCGGATCCGGATCCCATTTTTCGGATCCACCTCCTATGCAGGGTACGCTAAAATGGGATCCGGATCCGAAGGATTCATGATCCTTTGCTTGAAACAAACAGGCCCCTAGTTCATAGTTGGTCTTAAAAATATGCTGTCGGAAATACACGCCTTCCTCATAGAACCTTCGCATCTGAGATGGCAATGACATTAGATGTCAAACGTAAAAAAAACTCAACTTACCCTGGCACCACCTTGCAAAAACGTCCTCTTTAAGCTGCGAGCCCCACGTCAAACGAACAACTTCATCCAACAAACTAGACCCTGATGTAGTTCCTTCTTGTTCCTGCTTGCTTGTGGAAGCCATTATTTCCAATTCAGAGTGCCTTTTTAATGTTATTTTCCAGAAAATTATAATGCACAGATTTTGGCTTTCATGCGCTCAACTGATTGACCGGTGCATGCAATAACATGGCTCAAGAGGGCGCTATTTACCTTGGGACCACAAAATTATAAACAGTACTTCTATTGTTAAAGGTACTATCATACTTTGGTTTTTGTCAAAGAATTTCAAATTCATGGGCAAAAATATCAAGACAGATACAGTAACCGTCATCTGTAAAAATTTTCAGTCCCATACAGTACCCACTTTTTGAGAAAACAGTGAAAAACAGCCACAAGTATTTCTTTAGTCTTTTCTCTTTTATTTTTGATCTTTTATTTGTTTTAAAAGATCAAACAGATTTTCGGTCGAATTGTTTTACTAATTATTTTCTGGATAAATACACCATTTCAGGCGGAAAAAATGTAATGGTATGTTTCTACCACCACCATCTTCATACCCTGTACATTTTACGTAAATCTGTGAATATTTCTGTTTTGGTTTCTTACCAAAGTATGATAGGTGGTACTACCTTTAAAGGTAGTATACTTTGGTATAAGAGACCAAAACAGAAATGTTCACAGATTTACGTGTAACTTACAGGGTATGATGATGGTGGTGGTAGAAACATACTGCTAAAATTTTCCAAAATTGCTAAAATGGTGTATTTTATCCAGAAATTAGTAAAAAATAAAAGAGAAAAGACTTTAAATACTGTGGCTGTTTTTCACTGTTTTCTCAAAAAGTGGGCACCGTATGGAACTGAAATTTCACAGATGACTGTTACAGACTGTATCTGTCTTGATATTTTTGCCCATATTTATTCTTGTATTTCTTTGATAAAAACCAAAGTACGTGTATGATTTACCTTTAAGCTCGTGGATCAACTGATGAGATGATAGAGGGCGCTCTTCAAGTTTGTATAATGAAATCCTCATCCAGGGTCGAGCGTAAAATACCTATTATTATTTTTGATACATCATTATTCAGGGAGAGTGACATTGAATTAAAAAACCAACCACAGTACAGCTCAGACAATAATCAATTGTACAGAGCATGAAATGATTAATCGGTTATGAGCACACCAAAACGACTGTTGATAGCGAGGATTGCGTGGGTTCATTTTTATTTGCAGACGGTTCTGTGAGCTTTGTGAAAAGCAGGTGAAGTTGCCCTGCTGGCGAAAGTCCATAAGAGTGTTTACGGCTTTTCCATGGTAACGTCCACCAGATGAGCCTTTCTCTAAAGTTTTGAAGATTTGGTGCTAATCAGAAAACAGGTAAGGGTAATCTGCTAGTGGTATAAACAAGGCGACGCGAAAAACGGCGTTTGTTCAGTTTTTCACTATATGGCATGGTTATGGTTTGGCTAAAACATAATCATAATAATTGAACTTAAAATCAGAGTACGAAGTTCTAAATTTGTCAGTGGCGTAACTAGGGGGCAAGGGGGACAAATGCCCAGGGCGGCCACTTTTTGGGGGCGCAAAAACGCAAAGGCAACAAAAGGTATAGCTGTATTATTGAAGTTACTGGAAATCTAATTTAACGAACAAACAAAGAAAGATTCCAATTTCGAATTGTCTGATTTTTGTTTTCATTGCCAGTGGCATCAGAAGTTGGAATAGGGGCGCAATTAATTTTTAGCTTTTGTCTCGGGGGCCGTTTTCCCTGGTTAAGCCGCTGATGCTTTGCCCAATTTAAGGCAAATATAAAACGAAAAGGAAAACTTAATTTAAATGTTAAAATTCATAGAATTAATTCACGAGGGGTTGAGAGACAAACTTTTACTCTGGGATATCAAACCCGAAACTTTAGGTAACTAAAGGAGTATTCGAGAGGAAAACAAGCGAAAATCCACGCCCAGCAGCATATTTTGAATAAACAAAAAACGAGAAATTAAAATGGAACATCATATACCCAAAGATCAAATGCTGACAAAACTGATTTTTTGTTTTGTTTCATAGCTTGATTTGAATTGGCGACACCAATATTTTGACAACATTATTTCGCTCGAGATAACTAATTAAATTTGACATTATGCGTTTATCTGACAAACTATTCACCTGGTAAACTTGGTAATTATTTCTTTTAACAAAAGTTTCACTTGTAAATTATTCTTATTTTGTCTTTTTCTTCATAATGTGCCATTGTCCAGCGAAATTCTGATAAAATTAAGTATATTTATTTGTTTGTTTGTTTGTTTTACCCACGGGAAGTATGTTTTTTTGTGAGTAACAGCCTCTTTGGCCCACTTTGGGATCATTGCCAAGTCTGGTTTTGAATGGATTCTTTGTTGCAGTATTATAATAGGTTGGTTGTACACCAAACCCGATACCCTAGGGAACAAGATTATGTTTCATATTGTGACGTACTAATCCGTAAACATCGGGTTCACATTATTATTGATGAACTTGAAGTGAACACTTGAAAGCCGAACGGCTCCGGTATTTTTCGGGGGAAATCCCCTACCACCCACCTATTGTAACGGTATATGGCATTGGGCCAACAACGCTCCTTACAATGGAAGTTCAAAATACTTTTCCCAAATTAACTATACGAGTCACAGTGCCTGTGCCTTAAAATATAAGTCTTTAGAAGCAAAACGGACTGAAATGGAATACCGGAGTCGAACCTAAAACCTCTGGAATGACCGCACCGGTGCTCTACCAACCTAGCTGCCCTATGCTTGCCGTGTCCAACATGATTCATTTGCCTTCGGTCATTAAAGGTATACTACATTGTTGGTTAAAGGTAGTATCGTACTTTGGTAAGACACCAAAACAGAAATGTTCACAGATTTACGTATAACTTACAGGTTATGAAGATGGTGATGATAGAAACAAACCTTTAAAATTCTTCCAGAAACAAGTAAAACAACGACCGAAAATCTTTTTGATCTTTTAAAAGATCAAAAATAAAAGAGAAAAGACTTAAGAAATACTGTGGCCGTTTTTCACTGTTTTCTCAAAAAGTGTGCATTTTCACAGATGACTTTTATTGCATATGCATCGTCGTTGATATTTATGCCCATGAATCTGTATTTCTTTGACATAAACCAATGTATGATACACATGTACATGAAATAATAAACCTGTGAGAATTTGAGCTCAATCGGACATCCGATCGAGTCTCGAGAAAATAGCGAAAACCTGACTCAATTTTTCTTACAAAACATAAAGAATGGTTTTGATCTTACCCCGAGATCAAAACTGTTTTCGGTCGTTGTTTTACTAATTTCTATCTGGATAAAATAATACACCATTTTGTGCGGAAATATTTTAACGGTAAGTTTCTACAAGCACCATCTTCATATCCAAAAAGTTATACGTAAATCTGTGAACATTTATGTTTGGGTATGATACCAATCCTGTACTGTACCTTTATTAATACGAATCCACAGCTACCACATTTACCTTCATATCACAATGAAATGTTAAACCGATTTATTCAGTGAAACCGACCGGATTAATTTAATTCATTAATTGTGACGCGAAGAAAGACAAAATGACTAAAGGTGGAATCAAAACTTTCTCTGGCAAACTGCTACTATTACTGAATGTAATTAATTTGCTTTTGTTTTCAGCCAAGGCTTCGGTGTAAATACACTGAACACTAAATTAAGACTGCAGTTTGTATCCGGTTAACCGACCGTTCAAAGGGTACCCGGGTACATTTTCCCAGTTAGATTAATCGAAAAGTATCTTTTTAATTGCCTCTTCTTTTTGAAACATAGACACTTCTAGAGTTCACAAAGAAAAAATGTCAATGATCTTTTGAAAATTGGACCAGCAGGCTTATGCAAAACAAAGGCCAAACATGTTGCTATGTCTACCACTGCCAAATGTTGTGACAAAAGAATGTTGTCAACCAAGTTCCTAAAAGACCCATACTTACTATTTCTTTGTTTTTCTTTGTTTTCTTTGATATACGGGTAATCGTAACCGTAACAGAAAGACAGACGGGTAACCGATTACAGAATTATTCCCTACACTAAATATTCAACTAATATAGGTAAATCTTTTCTCGCAGGCTTATAGTATACAGTTTGTACGGCCAATATGGGTAAATGCATCTCGGCATTGTTTCCTCGTTTTTTTTCGAGGCATGGTAAGAATCAACAAAAATGTATTAAGCAGAGTATACACTGTCAACATTTTCAGTAACAATCTCTGTAACATGTTGCCCAGGTACGTTGTTGCTGAAAAATGTTGTCAGTGTACACAGAGCAAAACGAGTTGGGTAACATATCGCAGCAACATCTCGGTAATAACATGATGGAAGTGGAGGATCTGTGTAGCACTGACGATAATCAATATAGCAAAGACGAGATAAGAAAAAAGTGCTCACCAATTGAAGCCGGTTGGCCGAATTTTCGACCATTTTTCCAAGCCCTGACGAAGACCCAGTAGGGTCGAAAATTCGGCCAACCCTTCAATTGGTGAGCAATTCTGTCTTATCTCTTCTCGATAGCATGTTGACCAAATGTTGGAAGTATACTGGCCCCAAAGTCATGTTGCCCAGGTTCGTTGGTTGCTCTATAACTGGGCAACATGTTACCGAAAAATGTTACCGAAATTGTAGACAATGTACACTGTGCTTCATGTTACGCTATACATGACTGGCCTAACTCTGTGTTACACTATTCTAATCCGAGTTTCTTGCGTCACTGTTCACTAGCTGAAACAGTCAAATTGTCTGGTCTGGTCTCAGGTCGTTTGTTTTGGCCTTTGATGGGGGTGTTGGTTGGTTGGGGTGTTTGTTTGTTTGTTTGTTGGGGTGTTTGTTTGTTTGTCTTTCTGTCTGTTTGTCTGTGTGATCAGCCTTGTTTGTTTTGTTTCTGCATAACCTGTATAATGACCCTTCACTGCATGTATTAGGGCGCCCCTTTTTAATTCTGTGGTTCTCATTTCCGACCGACCCATATTTTGGGCTCCGACTGAAGAAAAAAAACACCTTTTTTTTTTGCCGCCGACCCTGTCAGAATGACATAATATAAATACAAAAATGAAAAAAAATAAAAATTCCCAGAATTTCTGGAGACAAAATTTGTCTCCAAAAATTCTGGGAATTCTTTTTTTTTATTTTGCCAACAGACCTCCAATTTTTATGCTATTTATCACTGAAATAATACAAACATATTCAAACGCGATTATAGTGAATACAATGAACATCATTTTCTTTAGGTTTTTGTGTATTCAGTCAGGTTTTTTTTTTCACAAAACTTTTTTTTTTTCGACCGACCAATCCTCCCTCAAGGTGAACAAGAAATGAGAACCAAAGTTATAAAAAGGGGCGCCCTTATCGAATTTGTTAAACTACTTGTGATAAAAAAAAATTCATGTTCACTTTAAAGACAAAGAAGCGGACATTTGAATCCATTGCAGATAATAGCATCCACCCAAAATCTCCATCAGCCATGAATGTGCCAGAGACGGTGAGTGAACGGACGGACGGAGGGCAGGCTGAGATTACGGTACGTCGAGGGAGAATGGTGATCATTTTACCTGATCATACTTCCCTGAATCGGCGCCCATAAAACTGTTAAGCACAGAAATCTGCTAAGCATGACATTTCTGTCTTAATAAAAACAGGCCGGTTAACAACCAACTTTCCACGTGTTGTGTATCACTTGTGATTGTTCTTTGGCTGTTGTTCGCTGACCATGAATATCAAATGGAATTTCCAATGGTGGTTTGTTTTATTGGGCGAGACATTTTTGTGCTAAGCAAATTTTTGTGCTTAACAGTTTTATGAAGTTGGCCCCCTGAGCACAATGGGGATTCCATTGCACGGTTGGGACTATCATACAGACACAGACACAACATCAAGGTCAAGTTGGGGTGGGATAGGCCTACATGGTACATGTTTTGGGGGTGGCTCGAGCTAAATGGGCTTTGTCAGTTTTCCCTTTTCATAGCCTTTACTACAGTATTTAACATTATCAACATGGGTGACTAAATTAATTATGGTGATTCCTTTGGTAAAATATGGCTCGGTTTCACGCCAACTTTTAATGCATCAATTTAGCTCAAAAAGAGCAAACGTTGGGGGCGTTTATTGACCCTCGTTTTTGATTTATACCAGTGTAAAACCTGACCAAATAATGACCTTTTTCGTTGTTAAATTTCAGCCGTTGGGGAAGGAGGTGTTTATTCGCAACCCCTTACATCAAGAACAACCCCAGGCCAAAGAATACAAATCCCTGGCCTCTATGAATTACCCCGTAGACTTCGGCGCTAAGATTTTGGATAAACACGGTTCGTACGTCGTGAATGACATTGCAGGGAACGGTTTGGCTGAACAAGCAAAACTGAGGTAACCCATATTAAGATATCTAAAATTATTATGCCTTAATTGTTTAAAGGTACTATCATACTTTAGTAAGAGACCAAAACAGAAATTTTCACAGATTTACGTATAACTTACAGGGTATGAAGATGGTGGTGGTAGAAACATACCCCGTTAAAATATATCTGCCTGAAATGGTGTATTTATCCAGGAATTACTAAAACAACGACCGAAAATCTTTTTGATCTTTTAATAGATCAAAATTAAAAGAGAAAACACTTAAAAATACCGTGGCCGTTTTTCGCTGTTTTCTCAAAACTTAGTGGGCAACGTATGGGACTGAAATTTTCACAGATTGCTTTTACTGTATCTTCCTTGATATTTTTGCCCAAGAATCTGTATTTCTTTTACAAAAACCAAAGTATGATACTACCTTTAAAGATACTATCATACTCTGGTAGCATACCGAAACAGAAATCTCCACAGATTTACCTATTACTTACAAGGTATAAAGATGGTGATGGTAGGAACATACCGTTCATATTTAGCTGTTTCGCATGCAGCGAGACAGCTTTTGTTTTTGTTATTTTTTTTTTCTTTTTTCCTTTTTTTAGCTGTTTCGCATGCAGCGGAACAGCTTTTGTTTTTCTTATTTTTTTTTTTTTTTTTTTTTTTTATTCCACTTTTTTCCCATAGACATAACACAGGGTTTTTATACAAGTCACTTCTACCCTTATGCTAATTCCGATCAACTTCATACTTGGCACATAGTTAGACCACCACCCCGAATAGTGCCCCGCGTATGTACGTCATCATGACGTCATCACGTGCACAGTTACGTAATCATAAAAGTGCAAATTTTAGGGCTCTTTATCTCCGGAACGGCAAGTCCGATGCAACTCAAACTTGGTATGTAAGTATATGGGGACGTGTTATAGACAAAAATTGCAGTCACGTGTCGATGACGTCATCGTGTGATTTTATACGAATTATTCAATTTTTGGACCTTTTCTTTATATCTCCTGAACGACAAATCGCAATTTCGAAATTCTTTCGGTAAAATGTTTGTTATGTTACAGGCATATGCCACAAAATACCAAAAAGTGGTGACGTCATGATGACGTCATCAAAAAGCCGATTTTCTGATTCACATATAAGGGAATATCCGATGGTGATGAAACTTGGTGGATAGGTAGGGAATGGTACTAGTATCCTAAATCTAAAGTGACGTCACGATGACGTCATCGGCTGATTTTTTATTGATTTTTGAATAATTAATTCTGCCATTTTTTCACGGAAACACATAGAAGCGAATATCCGATCGAAATGAAACTTGGTGGGTAGGTAGGAAATGGTACTTGTATCCCTTATATGAAGTGACGTCACGATGACGTCATCGATTGAATTTTTATTGATTTTTTTTAATCATTAATTTTGCCATTTAGAGTCAAACATAACACAAAACACGGGCCTTGGAAATTCTTGGACCGCTGATATGGCTATCCATAGTAGTGGGCCAATTGTGTACATGTTAACGTAGTACGACGAGCTAGGAAATCAGTCATTTTGCTGTTTCCACCGCCCATGCACAACCATACATACTCTGCGTGCTGGCCTATAGTAGACTCTGCCCGCATTTCTGTGTTTCTCATTGTCGTGTGTATGTACATGTACCTTTATGTATATTTATGGACGAGTGACGACGCTCCTTATAGTTGTTTACGACTATTAAAACACCGC
Source organism: Astropecten irregularis (assembly GCA_963971285.1). Lineage (NCBI taxonomy): Eukaryota > Metazoa > Echinodermata > Asteroidea > Paxillosida > Astropectinidae > Astropecten > Astropecten irregularis. Next base: position 1,143 of record CAXARH010000111.1, on the reverse strand, counting down.
AATTTCTCTGTACTGGGACAATTGCGTTCATGTTTGTTCTTCATATTATTTATAAAAACATACGCGAAACAGCTCAGTGTTTGTCAACAAACACATCTAGTTTTTTTTTTTTTTTTTTCTTTTTCCACTTTTTTCCCATAGACATAACACAGGGGTTTTCTGAGAGCCACTTCTACCATTATACCAATTCCGATCAACTTTATACTTGGCACGTAGTTAGACCACCACCCCGAATAGTGTCCCGCGTAAGTACGTCATCGTGACGTCATCACGTGCACAATTACGTCATCATAAAAGTGCGAATTTTAGGGCTCTTTATCTCCGGAACGGCAAGTCCGATGCAACTCAAACTTGGTATGCAAGTATGTGGGGACGTGTTATAGACAAAAATTGCAGTCACGTGTCGATGACGTCATCGTGTGATTTTATTCGAATTATTCAATTTTTGGACCTTTTCTTTATATCTCCTGAACGACAAATCGCAATTTCGAAATTCTTTCGGTAAGATGTTTGTTATGTTACAGGCATGTGCCACAAAATACCAAAAAGTGGTGACGTCATGATGACGTCATCAAAAAGCCGATTTTCTGATTCACATATAAGGGAATATCCGATGGTGATGAAACTTGGTGGATAGGTAGGGAATGGTACTAGTATCCTAAATCTGAAGTGACGTCACGATGACGTCATCGGCTGATTTTTTATTGATTTTTGAATAATTAATTTTGCCATTTTTTCACGGAAACACATAGAAGCGAATATCCGATCGAAATGAAACTTGGTGGGTAGGTAGGAAATGGTACTAGTATCCCTAATGTGAAGTGACGTCACGATGACGTCATCGATTGATTTTTTTATTGATTTTTTTTATCATTAATTTTGCCATTTAGAGTCAAACATAACACACAACACGGGCCTTGGAAATTCTTGGACCGCTGATATGGCTATCCATAGTAGTGGGCCAATTGTGTACATGTAAACGTAGTACGATGAGCTAGAAAATCAATCATTTTGCTGTTTCCACCGCCCATGCACAACCATACATACTTTGTGCGCTGGCCTATAGTAGACTCTGCCATTTCTGTGTTTCTCATGGTCGTGTGTATGTACATGTACCTATATGTATATTAATGGACGAGTGAC
>CAXARH010000110.1:0-11000 GCA_963971285.1 Astropecten irregularis | reverse complement strand
TGTGGTTATTTGGAGATTATTTAATTGATATTCTGAAGTTCTGAACATTTGTACAAATTAAACAAATGGTGGTTGTCTTGTTGTTAGGTTGAAGCCTTGATATCGATGGCAGAGGATGAGCACACGGGGAACCCCAAGCAGCCTACGTTGCCTCTCATCAGGCTTCGGGTAAGTCCGATGCCAAATTCCATGGAGTCCGTCCGTTATGGTATATTTTTGTGCTTACGAAATTTATTTCATGGAATCCCTAAGCAAGACTTTCAGCCCGTAGATCAGTTAGCATTGAATTTCTAGGCTAACCTTGTTTGGTGTTTTTGGCTAACACGCTGTCATGTGCATTCTGGTATGTCCTTGCTTATAGCGTAGCAAGAAAGACAACTCTCCCATGAAATACACTAACCGTAAGCAAACAAAGGGGATTAACAAATGTCTATGGATATTGTAAGATCAAAATCCTTCCGTTCTGGATTTTCCATTCCCAGGTGGACTACAGCGGTGGGTTTGAGACCTTCAACATCAACCGCTTTGGCCAGAGATTCGTCAACAGAGTGGCCAACACCAAGGACATCGTCCTGTTTCACAGACGGAAGCTACAAACGCAGAAGAGAGGTAACGTTTGCTTGCACATCAGTATTATTTACACGTCACATGCCATATTCACTGTTACATGCCGAAGATATGTTTTTTTGAAGACGGCTTCATACTTTTGTTTTTGTCAAAGAAATGCAGATTCATGGGCAGAAATATCAAGAAAAATACCGTAACAGTCATCTGTGAAATTCTCAGCCCCATACGGTGTCCACTTTTTGAGAAAATAGTGAAAACGGTCACAGTATTTTCAAATCTATTGATGGGAATTTTGATCTCCCTGAGATCTAAATTGTTTTTGGTCATTGGTTTTACTCTTTTTCTGAATAAATACAGCATTTCAGGCAGACAGATGTTAATGGTATGTTTTTACCATCACCATCTTTATACCCTGTAAGTTATAGGTAAATGTGAACATTTCTGTTTCGGTATGCTACCAATGTATGATACTACCTTTAATGTGTATCATTGCTCTTTGTCGGTGTAGACACAAAGCCCGGTCCGAACATGGCCAACTACCTAAGGCCGGACGCACTGGACGCTGGTAGGGTGGAGGACCTGGTCAAGCAGTACTTCTCGGATGCAGATGAGGTCAGTCATTGGTCTGGGATGGTTTCAGTTTATTTCGACTGTAGGTTTTAAATTGTTATAAATGTTTTTTGTTGTTTTTAAAGAGCTTGGTTGTCTAGAAGTATTACATCTGTATTACATCATTTGTTCATGCGGGTCCATTATTTTGGAAAAAATTGCCATTAGACATTCGGGAAACTCATAATATTGATACTTCCAAGGTTAAACTAAAGACATATCTTTTTCATAATGCATATAAGTAGTTTGTTCTGTTGTATATTGTTCAGACATTATTCTCTATTTTGTATTACACTGTATTTCCATTTTCACGTCTGTCAAGCGCTTTGAGCACTTCTGTGGATATTGCGCTATATAAGTAACCATTATTATTATTATTATTATTATTATCTGCACTAGTAAGCAGAATGTCGAATCCCAACTAGCCCGACCAGTATTCAAGTTTCTCTCCCTAATAAAGTTTTTCATTTCCCCTTTTCGTTCTTGCTCAGAACAAGCAGCTTGGCCTGCTGTCAGAGAAGGGCCTCGGTCAAGCCATCCAGGAGTTTGTGGACAAAGAGGAGCGAGATGCCATCGCGGAGCTGGTCAAGTTCCAGCTGGACCAGACTCAGGGTCATCTGAAGAATCGTAAGACGACAGACACATTCATCTTGGAAGAGGTACGTACATTGCACATTCTCAAAGAAGAGGGACAGATAGAAACCTGGCAAAGCTGGTTTTGAAAGTTTTGTGAAGATGTGGGAGAAATATTGGTTGATGTGGCAGTGCGTGTCATGGACAGGTTCGGAAAGTGTCATGTAAGTACATGTAGAATGTGCCATGATTTGTTCAAAGACGTGCCAGTTGCCAATGCAGTTATTTGTAAGTCTATGTCATTTTATAGACCTTTCTTTTGCAACATCACTGTTTTTGTCAACCAAGAGGGCGGAAACTATGGCGAGCCATCAAAGCCAAGCAGAACCATAATAGCCACAATATGTACACAACTCTTCATAAACATTCAAAGATATTACTGAATGTAAAGAACACAACACAAACAATTGTGATATGCATTTTGTACAGCTATGGAAAGTTTGATAAAATGTTGAATTTGGTCAAATATTCCGTCAAAAAAATGAAATATTTTGCAACATTTGATCGCCCATGCCAACCACCAGCAGTTGTTCGTAAACAAATTAAAGGTCCATAGTTGACATGAACTACACGACCCAATATGAATGTGAAACAGACTCATCTGCACTGTTGAAATAACATACATCAATGGTAATCCATGGGCCAATTTCATGGAGCTGCTAAGCACAAAAATTTGCTTAGCACAAAAATGTCTTGCCCAATAAAACAAACCAACATTTAAAATTTCATTTCATATTCATGGTCAGCAAACAACAGCCAAAGAATAATCACAAGTGATACAAAACACATGAACATTTGGTTGTTAACCCTGTTTTTATTAAAGACAGAAATGTCATGCTTAGCAAATTTGTTTGCTAAGCAGCGCTGGGAAATTGAGCCCATGACTCACATAAGATGTACGATGTATGAAATGAAACAAAACAATTTAATTTTTATCATTTCTACCAAATAGTTGAAGCATTTCAAGGAGGAGAGGAAGAAGATGTCTGAAGCGGACCAGTCCAAGGAAGTCAAAGTGGTAAGAACAAGAACATTTCCCGCATTTCGCAGTACAGTGGTTAATAAATGTCTTGAGGTATTCAAGCAATGTATTTAGCATTTGCCAGGTGATGAGTTGAAAAGTGTGTTAAGTATTATTGATAGCCTATGGGATTTTTTGTACAAAATTTGAAAGTAAATTGTATTTCTCATATTGTGACTGGCTTTCGCACAACCATCGCAAGTCTACTCTATTGATTTTGTCTTACCTGACTGAAGGTTAAATAACATAGGTTTATTAAGGTCATTTATCTTGACCTCTACATCAATTCTCCATGTCCCTAATTCCATCATGACCAGGGATCGATTTCATGAAGCTCTATGATTTTAGTGTAACTCAAGTTTTTTTTACGAAGGATAAACCATCATGTCTTTCAACTTTCTACGTAGGGCTGCAGTGCATCGATGAGCTACGATGAGTTTAGTGAAATCGACCCCAAACTTTTCTTGTACTGAGAGAGGAAGTTGCCAAATCGCTTTGTGTACACATTATAAAATAAAAACCCTCACTCACTTCCATCAGGCAATGGACAAGGCCAAAGAGAAGCGGCTCCAACGTGGGGACACCTTCGGTAACGATGACGTCGTCTCGATTGACTCAGACGACGCCGACAGTGACACGGCAGACAAGTCTACCCGACGGCCTCGGGGCGCTGGGACCAGCAGTAGGGGGAGAGGTCGGGGTGCTAGAAGGGGTCAAGGGTCGGCACCAAGAGGCCGGGGGTCCAGAGGAGGGAGGGGCGGGAACCAGAGTGCAGGGAACCGGTCGAAGCAGAGTGTGATCGAGAGCAGCTTTTTCAATGGTACGCCATCTTTTGTTTGTTTGTTCGATTTCATATTCTCTCCTCGTTTGCTTCAGATGATAATTGGGTTAACTTCCATTCAGAGGTGAACAGAGAAAATTGCTCATACTGGGATTCGAACCCTCTACTTTCAGAATGCCATAACAGTGCTCTACCAATTGAGCTATCCAGCACGTTGTTGGTGGTGTCCCAAATTGTCTATTACCTTTATTCGTTGGCCAGTCAGAAGCCATGAAACCATTCATATACCGCTTTAACCCAATGATCATTTAAAATGCATGCAACATTGGCAGCTCTGCAAGCCTGAGACACCTGGGCCCTTTTCCAAACCTCGGCTCCGGCTCCTTGTCTAACGTGAACTGTCTGGAATAATGCAAAACATCATACATATAGAATAAAAAGGGTTATTCATCGCGGTGGTTAGAGATAAGGATAAAAGGTGATCAAAGTCGTGACATTGTCGTATGACTTTAGGCCTTTTCACACGACACTGAAAAAACTCTCAACCATTGAGAAATTCTCTCATGGTTGCGAAATCTTACAAAATGTCATCGTGTGAAAGGACACCAATGCTTAAGAGTGACCGACGTCCCGGGTGAATCCTTGAGAAATTTTGACCGAGGTCCAGACTCGTGAGATAATTTCTCAATGGTTGAGGGTTTTTTTTTCAGCGTCATGTGAAAAGGCCTTTTGATCACCTTTTTTACATCGTCATACATGTAGCTACAATGCACTCCCTTCCTTGAAACAAAATTTAAAATGTCCATTTTGTCTACAACTTCTTTTTCAGCAAAGAAACCAACGGCTAAGAGGTCACGCCCAGCCATGGATGTAAGTTCCAATTTTGGTTGTTGCTGTTTTTTTCTCTGATGTGACCGAGTGGTCCAGTCCTTTGTTCTCCAGATCTTATGGATACTAGTTCCACAGATTTGGGCATTTGAGTTCTTTTTCTTAGCCTGCCTCCTTGAGCAAGGCACTTATTAAACCTCTGATTGGTTAATCTAGGTTACCCAGACTACCTAGGTTACCTAGACTCCTATAGGTGAAAAATTTCGGCCCAATGGCCAGAAAAAATATTGTGGACAAATCAGTTCCTCACACTGAAACAAGACTTTTTTTTATTCTGTTTTTAAAAATTTTTTTGGATTGTTTCAGAGTGACGATTCTGAAAATGGAAACACAGCATCATCTGTATCGTCAAGGGCAACCAGTAGCCAGAGGTATGTGAAGATAGACAGCTAGATAGATGAACACACCAGCCGACTTATCAGACTTTGTGTACAAACATTTTTGTGAATTTGGATACTGGTCATGTGATATAGCAACAGGGTCTTTAGTCTGGGGAATTCAAACTGGGCTGTTTATATTTGCAATGAAAAAAGTCAGATTGAATTCCCAAATGGCTTAAGGCCCTTTACGAAATGATGGATTAGGCTGGGCTTAGGCTCCGTCATCTAAAAGCGGAAAATACAGGTTGTTAATTTTCCCTGAGGTTAAAGTTCTGTTTTCTTGTTCGAAACAGAGTATGTACTTCCATTCCGTTCGCCAAAACCTCTATTTTTATACCTGTCACCTTAAAATAGATGTATGAAAAGGAGCCTGAGCCAGAGCCTCTGTTTCATAAATGCCCTAATATTCAGTGGCCATTTGAAAAGAAATGTTTGTGCCTAATTTGGGCATTCAGCGCTCATCAATTCCATTTCTTTCTCCTTAGAACGTCGGACCGCAGAGGTGCAACGAGAGTGCAGTACATTGACAGTGGGGAATCATCTGAGGTAGGCATCAGTCTCATGTAGAGTAGGTTCGTTGGTGACTGGGAATGACGTCAACGTCTATTGTCACTGTCACTTCACAGTGACACTGTCCATTTGTCACATGTGATCCACATGGATGTCACTTGGTCTTGTGTGTGTTGTCAGTGATGGCATGGTGGTCCATAGAAGGAGATTAGTGACTTGGACGAGTGACATAGTTTAGCGACTCAGTTTAGTTACTCGGGTTAGCGACTTGTATTAGTGAGTAAGCATGGTGAGTCAGACTACTGACTTTGATCAGTTACTCAGTTCAGTAGATGACTTATATTAGTTTATACTCAGATAAGTGACTCAGATTAGTGCCTCGGATTAGTGACTAGGGTTAGTGATTTGGATAAGTGATTCGGATTAGTGATTTGGATCAGTGATTCGGATAAGTGCCTTGGATTAGTGCCTCAGATTAGTGACTCGGATTAGTGACTTGGATTAGTAATGTGATTAGTGTGACTAGGATCAGTGAGTGATTATCGACCAAGATCAGTGACTCTGATCGCGCTTTTTTGAGTCACAACTATTTTAATACTCAGATGAGTGACCCAGATTAGTAACTCGTACTAACATTGCTACTCATTGCTACTCATTGTAATCATTGTGCACATCCGGAAAAATAATTCTGCACGGTCAGCGTAGTAACTTCTGGTTAATATGGACTAGTAAAATGTACAGTGTACACTGCAAGGACGATAGTGGTCATTTATTAAGTGCTGCAAATCATCGTGTTCATTTTGATCTCCTGTGTGCAGGATGGCGACACTTTTGACTTCTCACCACACAAACGAAAGGCCAAGTCTGGCAGACGATACTGAAGGCTGCAGGTATATATCGACCAATCAGATTCACCGCTGTAAAATGATATGCACCAATCAGACAGCTTGATATAACACACAATAAGCACTTTTTTAAAACCTTTTTCATTACTGGGGGGACAACAATCGTTCAGGCAAAACACTTTATGTATTGTACAGATTTAATAATGACCATAAAAAAATTTTCTAGTTTCTGCAAGAAGGCTTTAACTTTTTATAAAGTTGATATCAACACAAGTATTCCAGTGAAATCATTTCCTCCGAAAATATTGTCATCATTCAGAAATGTCATCAGAACTTTTCCTCTCCGGATTTTGGCTGATTTCTTTTGCAGATATGGAATTCAAGCTTGATCGGAGCATGCACAAATTTTCTCGCAGAAAGAAATAAACCGTTATTCATTGTTTTGTCAAAAAATGTGAACCACCGATTTTTGACGATTTTGTTTTTTATAGATAAGTGTTACAATTTACATTTTTAAATACAGTTTATGTGTAACTGCGCAATGTATTCAAAAACCAAAAAACTACATAATTATATTAGTACGCTACAGACGACTTATGTGTACATATTCTACAACAATGCGTAGAATTAGCGCAGCCTGGCTAGCATCATTACCCATCATGGGAAAAGGCTACTTTGGCCAATCAAAATGCGTGGAGGGTTGCGCATTGTGAGTGGCAGACATTTAACATCATTTGAGTGTATTGTAAAATAGACCACAGAGCACAGGTCTAATAAGAATATCTGTCTCACGCACATATACAAAAGACAACGGACTCCTGAAATATCTTTGAAATAAATTGTAAAGGATTTTTATTTTGTCATAAGATATAAAGGAGACAGTGGGTAAATCAAATCAGTATGCCAGCCAAAACTCCTTGTGAATGTTACGCTCAGCAAACAATGGCCAAATACAAGTCAAAAACAGTAAACATCACATGAACATTTGGTTGGTATAAATCCTGTTTGATCAAGGAAGACTTTTCATGCTTAAGCAAATTTTGTGCTCTGCAGCTCTAGGCATAATTCTATGAGATATAATCACACACAATTGTAATGTAATTCTGTTGCCCATTCTACGCACAGTGCTACAGAATACTGACTCTACAAACAGATTACTACAGAATAAGAGATACCAGATTCTGATAAAACAGAAAAGAAAGGAATATCATAAATGTCCCGTCAATTCTATAATTATTGCATCTTTAAACAATTTCATTGAAATCTTTCATTGTACATTCATTCCATATGTTTGAAACGATTAAAACCTATTTTGTTAAAAGAAATTCTTCAAATCTCTTTTTTTAGTTTATTGCTTTGACTGTACAATGTTTAAGTGCAAGCCATGAAAAGTAGATAATGAACAAAAGAAATGAAAAGTTTTGTCCATACTTATTTTTTCATACTAAATAATTATAAAGATTCTTTAAAATGTCAAGATTCACAAGTAAAAGCACGCCCTCTTTAGTGCAGCAGTGCAGTTTTTCACAAAGTAAGGCTGTGTCCCTAATCTCTGGCTGCGGCTGAAAATTACACACGCACCTATGGCAGCCACTAGCCAGTGACTGCAACCTTTTCTATAGACTTGTGTGTAACTTGCGGTCGCAGCCAGAGAATTGGGACACGGCCGTAGTCTTATTTACGTGAATCCTGGCATAGTTGGTGCAAATGTTTTAATTAAAAATTTGCCATCGATCCTGCTAGGATCGAAACGCCTCAGGCCCTATAAATTCCAGGTCATTATTTTGGCTGATCAGCGGTTTGAAGCAGTTTATTACTTGAATTGGAAGTAAATTAAAGGTACATTACAGGATTGCTAACATACCCCACCAGACATGTTCACACTCGATTTATGTATAACTTTCAGCCGGGGTATGAAGATAATGCTAGTAGAAACATACCTTTAAATTATTTCTGCCTGAGATGCTATATTTGTTTAGAAAGGTGTAAAACAAAATAATGCTTAAAGGTAGTATTATATTTTGGTAACATACCAAAACAGAAATCTTCACAGATTTATCTATAACTTAAAGGGTATAAAGATGGTGATGGTAGAAACATGCTGTTACAATTTGTCTGCCTGAAATGCTGTATTTATCCAGAAAAGAGTAAAACCAATTACTAAAATTATTTTTGATATTTTAAAGATCAAAAATAACGGAGAAAAGACGATTCCGAGGGCGTTTTTCACTTGTTCTCATATTAAAGTGGGCATCGTATGGGACTGGTAATTTTACAGGTGACTTTTACTGTATCTTTCTTGAGATTTGTCCCCATGAATCTGCATTTTCACAAAAACCAAAGTATGATATTGCCTTAAATATAATTCGAATGTGTGTGAAATAAATTCGCCATGCCCCTCGTTATACATTTTGCATTACCCTGCAACAACACGCATAGTAATAAGGAGCAAGTTGAATAATTAACATAATCCTCGCCTAGCCTATGTTCGATCCTGAGCACGCGGCGACAAGCATGTCGGAAACGGTGAACAATGGACACCAGAAGCAGCTAAATTTTCACCATGTCGATGCCTTGTTTCCATGGAAACGAAACGCCTTTGTATACATTTCCGGGCGTGAGATGGCGTGCCTATTGACCGTATTTAATTAGAGGACAGGTACCCGTGGTTCCTGTTTTAATTAACTTGGCAGTTGGCAACTTGCCACACAGTGACTTGATACTTCAAAATACAGTAACCACTAAAAAATAACCGCTTTCAATAAATACATACGCCATGCCACAACCTGCATGTAATGTAGGGGCATTTACGAAATGAGGCTTTAGGCTAGGCTTTGGATTTATTTTGCTACTGCCATTTTGTGTCCTAAATGAAATGAAGGGCTTGAGATACATGACGAAGCTGGAGCCTTTCTTTGGCTTCATTATGGGGCCCAATCCCTTCATTTCGTTTTGTGGGCCTCAAATGGCGGTAGAAACATAAGTACCAAGCCATATATCAGTATCGCCTCTGTCAGTTTTTCTCTGTCCACTTTTAAAGGTAATATCATACTTTGTTTTTTTGTCAAAGAAAATACAGATTCATGGGCAAAATATAATATCAAGGAAGATACAGTAACAGTCATCTGTAAAATTTTCAGTCCCATACGATGGCCCTTTTTTTTTTTTAGAAAACAGTGACGGCCACAGTATTTCTTAAGTCTGTTCACCGTTATTTTTTATCTTTAAAAGGTCAAAATTGTTTTTGGTCATTGGTTTGACTCTTTTCTGAATTAATACAGCATTTCAGACTAGATGAATTTTTACGGTAAGTATTTTTACCATCACCATCTTTATACCCTAGCTGTAAGTTATAAATCTGCGAAGATTTGTGTTTCGGTATGCTACCAAAGTTAAGTATGATAGTACCTTTAAATGATTGAAAACTGGATGATGATTCTCCCAAAAGCAGGCTTTCAAACCTTTATAAACTCGTCCATTGTTTGACCAATTCGCTTTTGTGCGCCTGTAGTGTTTCAGCGCCAACTATTCTTGCGAGAAATCGTGTGAATTTGTGTGGCCATGACGAGACTTCAACTGCCAGTACACGTGGCAGGGTGCGGCAGCTGTACACCGCTCCGTATATAAGCAGTACTGCGGCACACGCAGAGTCACTTTGCCCAACGAGTTGTGAGAAGTGAAAACTGCTTCATTGACAGTAACTGTATGTAAGTTGTTGTCAACGTGAACACTGGTCGACTTGATCATCACAAGCCTACTTGGCTTAATGTGGGAGAAACAGACTGGGGTAGATTGGCCCGAAGACCACCGAGATTTGAACTATAATTACCGGTGTATGTTGCAGTGACTGCCCGGTGCAAACTTGATTCCCGCACTTTCGACTGTTGGCGCCAAAATTCTATCAACATAGCCATTTGACTACTTACTACGACCGTCAGCATGTTTTCAGTGCATCTCCTAACTTTCTCCGGACTGATTCTCACTGTCACCTGCAAGTTTGCTCTCGATAAGTTTGAAAACAATCGATGCGCCCAAAGGTGTCCCTGCCCCCCAGAATGCCCGCCAGGGTGGAGAGAGTGGCAAGGAACTTGCTTTCGTTTCACATCGGAAATGCCTTGGGCCGATGCGAAGGCAGCCTGTAAGGCGATGGGAGGTGAGATGCATGTGCCCCGGTCAGACGAGGAGAACACTTTCCTTTTTAACGTTAACCAAGAGGAACACGGCGGTAAAGAAGTCTGGATAGCCTGCGATGACCAAAACGTTGATGGTCAGTGGATGTGCAACAACAACGAGCACAGCGCGACATTCACGGCTTGGCAGGATGGAGTGCAACCTGCCACTGACGGAAACAATAACTGCGCTATCGTTTCTAAAGACGCCATTATATGGGAAGAGCACGACTGTGGCCACGGCCACGTCGGTATTTGCAGCCAGGAACCCAAACCACTCCGCATGTACTGCTTCACCGCCAACAAACAGGGCAGGCTGGACGAATCCTGCTTTAAACCATCTAGGAATGAGAACACAACCTCCCTGTACGGACGCGAAACGCCGACGCACCAGACCCGCCTCAGCAGCACTGCACGGGCCCGGGCCGACGACGGTGACACGCCGAACTAATAATAACTTGAACATTTATCGCAACAGAATAACTTGCCAAAACATATTTTTGACGTCTGTCGGACTGCGTTTCAGGAGCAGGTTCATCGCTCTATCAACGGAACCAAGCAATCTAACGCACTTTGACGTCGAGTATGAACGATGGT
>CAXARH010000109.1:0-10952 GCA_963971285.1 Astropecten irregularis | reverse complement strand
CGTTGATTAAAGGCCATTTTTGTGACGTTGCTTTTATGTCGGAAAAAGACGTTGATTCAACGTTGATTTAATGCCATATTTGCGACGTTGCTTTTATGTCCAAAACCAGACGTTGATTCAACGTTGAATAAAGGCCGTTTTTGCGACGTTGCTTTTATGTCGAAACCAGACGTTGATTCAACGTTGATTTAAGGCCATTTTTGAGACGTTGCTTTTATGTCTAAACCAGACGTTGATTCAACGTTGAATAAAGGCCATTTTTGCGACGTTGCTTTTATGTCGAAACCAGACGTTGATTCAACGTTCATTTAAGGCCATTTTTGCGACGTTGCTTTTATGTCTAAACCAGATGAAGTTGATTCAACGTTGATTTAAGGACGTTTTTGCGACGTTGCTTTTATGTCGAAACCAGACGTTGATTCAACGTTGATTTAAGGCCGTTTTTTTTACGTTGCTTTTATGTCGAAACCAGACGTTGGTTCAACATTGATTTTCAGACGAATGCCCTGATAGCAGACGGCCGGACGTCTTAAATATCCTCACGTCTTGCACACGGCCCTCAATTAAGTCAATTGCATGTACCATGGACGTAGAATGTAACGTAAACTCGGAATCTCTACTCAAAAGTCAAGTACCAACGTTTTTGCCAAAATAATAATCATTAGAAATTTTTAACCATTGCGCGCTAAATTTCATAAACTTGTGCTAGTCTACAGGTAATGCTAGAAATGTGGAGTGTTCTATTAGATGCAATAATCAGCATCTGTGTTATTGTATTGACACAAATCATGTTTCAGTTATAGCTGTATTTGTAGTTTTAAATTTATTTTAAAAACAGTGCCACTGTGCCATGTATAAATAAATATAATTCAAAACAATTCGTGGGACCGCACATGTCTCCCCGACGCTAAAGGACTTGACAAGTTTATGGATCATATTTCAATCGACCGTTAGAATTTGTACGTGGATGAAATGTAACGGACGGCACTGCGCAATTTGCTCAGGAATTCCTCGAGATTTGGTGAAACAGTGAGTATTTACGCATATATCCATGCTTTCTCTTAAATCCCCTGTATTTATGTTATTAGGTTTAAAACTGATGTCGTGTGAGGAAAAGGCCCTAATCAGTATGTGACTTTGTCTGAACTCTGATCGTGGGGCCTGCAATGGGCACGGCCATTACTATTTGCACATACACACGTGTATAACCATGAAGGAATTTCTTCCTCCATGGTATAACTAGCATTGGCAAAGGCCTACCGAGTGTTGCGTGTTTAAACTGTTTATTGCATCTCCTAGCTCTGGCACGTAGGTAGGTCCCTATATATGTACATTTAATATACATCATGAATAATTACACTGGAAAGTTGTGTAAAGAAAAGGATGACTTTCTGAAGTTCACATTCACAAAGGGAAAGAAATTGATGAATTGTTTTTTAGCTATAGCCTAGGCCTAGGGTCGATCGGTTCATGATCCATGATGGTCAGTTTAACCTGCCTGATTTAAAGTAAAGAAGTTGACTTAACTTTAAAATTTTCGATGTCCTTGTTTCCCCCGTAAAGGTTTGAGTTGGAGACAGGAACTTGGATCATTTTTGCCACGTAGACTTCAGTAAAAGATGACTACGGACTGGACTAGACCATGGAGGTAGAACTAGACTGTCCTTCAGTTGAGGCCGGCATGGGATTATTTTTCCTGCCTTTGAATGTTGTAAGTTTCTTTTTCTTTTTTTACGGCATTCTTGTTTTAAAAAGATTTTTGATATAAGTTATAACAAACATTTACTAACAAACAAATTTACAGACTTATATAGATTTAGATGGTTATAACTAATTATAACCATCTAAATCTAGGAGTCTGTAAATTTGTATTTAGTCACTGGGCACTCGCACAATTTCACTGGCTGTCACCACACTAGCACAGTGGCAGCAGTAACTCCATGCAACACACAGGCAACTATGCTGAAACCCAGCCTTTTCACCAGAGCTGGAGGGCATATTACATCATGCATGGCAGGGTCAATGTAATGTCCTTGACATGGTGGTACATTTGTACACTGCTTGACCAGGGATCCCTTGCCTTGTATTGGCCCATACAAAATACACGTGTACATGTGTACACCAGTGCCATTCTTGGTGGTTCCTTCAGTATGTGGTCTACACTGACTGTTAAAATGCCTTACTGTTTATTCTATGTACTGAACATGGCAGCATGCATGGTTAGTTGCAATGAAATAATTATTTAAGTCCAAAAGGTTGTATGACAGTATTGATGAAATATCACCACCATGATAGAATGTTCAGAGTTCAAACTAAATGAGCAAAACTAGTATTACAGCTATACAGTATGATGTGCATTAATAGATATTATGTTATTGTTTTCATTTTGCAGATGCTGTGAAGTCCTCTAATGGCAGACATAAACAAAGAAGACTTAGATTGAGTGGTTTCTTTATGACTGGTTGAGTGGTTGGTGAGGAGAACTTTATTCTTATAGAGACGTAGCAATTGAACTAGCTCGATCGAGGCTGGATATCATGTAACGTGTGTTTACAAATGGAGCACAGTGCCTCAATTTGTTTATGCAAAGCCAAACCTGTTTGATCACAGTGCAGTTAAAATTGTAGTCAGGTATATGCAGGCTAAAAAAATATAAAAGGCGCTGTCTTCAGAAGTTTACAGTTTACTTTTACTTTCATGTTTGAATGAAATTTCACTTTCCAGCTTTGGTACAATTATAAAATACAAACACATTACATACAATTAAAAGTACAAATTTGAATTTGTCATTTTAATGAAATGAACTTAAAAGCCTTCATTTTTTAACTGCTATTTGAACCTAACAGTATATTCTTTCTAGTGTTGTATAGCTATGAATGAAAAGGAGAATGAAAAGGATAATGCAAAGTCTTCTATCTGGAAGAATTTAACTTTTTGCTGTATCTGCTCTTAAATTATTCCCATTTGCTACATATTCATTATAAAAATTCATCTCGTACTAACATGAATGGCAAAACCGCAGTTTATGTTGTTAGTTTACTCATTTTGAAAATTGCTGAAGTTTTTTTCTGTTTGAAATACATTACATTTTGAAAATACATGTGGGGACTCGTAACTTACTTACAATGCCCAACTCCCCAGATACAATGATATAAAATTGCACACAAACCACTCTGCCACATACTAGTAAACAATCAGGCCAAAACTAAATGTTAGCGGATTTTCTTAATATTCAACTTATATTGTATTTATAGTACATGTATATCCATGTGACGGTGGAAATCGTAGTTTATAGTTTTTGATTATCTAATTACTGTGAAATAATGATAATCCAACAATTGTCTATAAACTATCTATGCCAGTGTACTAATATTAACTTACATGTGATTGTTCAATTACAGTTGGTACCTTTGTCTTTAACAGCATTTAATACATGGCACATGATAATGATCATCTGTGAATGGTTCAGAATGGCTTAACACTTTGAGATTAACTTCAACGCCACCAATCGGGTGTATTGATATTGTAAGATTTCAAACTGTAAGCTATTATTGTCGGGGTTAATTGTAGGTTTTTTTTTATCCTATATACTAAGTTTTTGTCCTTTTAATAAAATTGTCTTGACCTTCATTCGAGTGCTTTTCTTTGTGCATTTTTTCCCTTTGTTTGTCCTTTAAAATGTTTAACAATTTTGTGCAGGTTTTTGCGTTCAATGGATTGCCAATCAAATGGCTGATACAGCGTGAAACACAGGTCATGATCTGTATGGTTCAATACACACAATCTCCACAACAGAGTAGTAAAAGGTGACCCAAAGTTATCTTGATGTTCATCCCATGTGGAAATCCTGACGTTGATCCCATATCAGGAACCGGACGTTGATCCAACGTCTGGAACCTGACGTTGATCCAACGTGGGGATCCCAACGTTGATCCAACGTGTGGAACCTGACGTTGATCCAACGAGTGGAACCTGACGTTGATCCAACGTGTGGAACCTGACGTTGATCCAACGTGTGGAACCTGACGTTGATCCAACGTAGCAATCCTGACGTTGATCCACCTTTCATATCCAACATTTTTTCAACGTTGATCCAATGTCAGCACATGACGTTGTTTCAACGTTGATACAACGTTGTTGTGCCCACTGGGCACTACCTCTTGGGTCAGGAAAAGTTTTCTTTAAAGGGATATGTCGATTTTTGGACGGTGCCAGGATAGGCACACTCATTTGAGTTTCCAAGTTTCAGAGATAATTACGTCAGCAAGACGTACTTCTTTTTTCTTCACCATTTCGTTCAAGACTGACCAAAAACTGTATGGCATGCCGTCCAACTCCCATTAAAACTCTACCCCACTTTCTGTGCACAGAAGTGGGGTGCTAGAGGCAAAAGCGGCATTTCACCCCTTGTTAATTCAAGCGGAAGAACGTCTAAACAAATGCTCCTATCTACACCAAAATGTTTACTTTGTCAGGTGAACTAGCTTATAGGTGCTCCAGGGCACATAGGATGGTCACTAGTAGCGGAGGAATCCTGGTTTATGTGATGAAACCCCCCTTATACATGTACAGTGTAGGTATACCATGCTCTTACATAATGGCCAAATTGAGTTCACTGTGAAAGGAACTTTTTTCTTTAGCGTTGCACTTTCTTCATTTTGAGACTGCTGCACCTCCTATTACAGAGCAAGGTTCAGATACATGTAATATGCATATAGTGTGCTTGCATGTTGAAAGCTGTTGCACAATTAGGTGTCAGCTGGGAAATAAAATGGCGGCAAATATCATTTTTGAAACATACATGCAACCTGTGGATATGTTCCTCCATGATGAATACATGTGATGAAACGGAATGGTAACTTCATTCCCGACTGGGGCTGTGCCATACCTGGATTATCGATACCCTGGACATTGTAAACGCTCCGTTCCAGCAAATTTCAACGAATTTCACGTAAGTCTGAAAGTCATTTTTAAATGTCGAACTGAACATGGAGAAATTTTTCCATGTTGAACTGACTTTTTAAGTAAAACTGAAGAGCTGGAAGACTTTGTCCAAGAAGAGGACTTGGAAAGTAGGGCATAACAATAACCCGCGGGCCGGGCATTTTTTTTTTATTGTTTGGCAATGTTTTTGAAATGTTATTTGAACTGACTAAATTTCAAGATGGTTATGCATTTTCAACGCTTGGAAAACTTGATATTGCATAGTTTTAATGTTGACGTTCCTCCTCCCTTTTTACAAATTTCGTCTGGAATTAATTGTGAAAGTATTGGTTCGTTTTCCAGCTTCATCCTACTCAAGATTGACGCGCTGACTTTCCACTCACTGGGCCGAACTCATTGGACAGGACATATCTCTCAATTGTGTGTATTTCCTGCCAATCTGCCATATCGGATCATCAAGTTCGAGAAAAAGTCTTCATTAATGGAACAAAGGACAACACCAATTTCCATTGGAGGAGGACCCTGTAACAAATTAGGCTCACACAAACTGATGAGACGTCCTAGACCAGCTGCATGGCAATTAAAATGTTGAATTTAAAGGGAGCGTAAAGGATTTGCAAGGCCTCAAAAAAACATTATTGAGTTCGAGACAGTGGACACAACAGTTCGTAAACAGTGCAAACAGTCACCATGGGAAATCTTGGTTCGTCAGATGCTGGGCTTTTCAAGGAAATCAAGATTTAGTGTCTTTTTCCAAAGATCGTTTGTCCGAACAATTGTTGGAACCAAACTATTCCTCATGTTTTCTAACATAAATCGAGTCGGGTTTTCGCTATTTTCTCGTGTCTCAGATGTCCGATTGAGCTCAAATTTTCACAGGTTTATTATTTCATATACATGTTTGATCCGACAAAGTGTGAGTGCAGTCCTGTGACCTTTACCAATCATGTATTGTACCTTTAAAGTGACTTTATATAATTACATAATTGTCTGCTATTACTAGGCCCTACTTCCGCAGATTTATAATTGAAATTGAATTGTATGTAAAAGCTTGTAGTAATAGCAGAGACTTTGGAAACTGATTTTAATAGCGTGGTTGAAGTGAGTAACAAACAAAAAACAGAAAACCCGACTCATTTTTTCTTATAAAACATAATTAATAAACCCTTATCTTACCCCGAGATCAACTTAGCTTTCGCCTTTCGGCCTTTGTTTGACTGATTTTTGGACTAAATACACCATTTCATGCAGACTTATTTCAACGGTATGTTTCTACTAGCACCATCTTCAGAAAATTATAAGTACGGTGAACATCTCTGTCAGTGGGCATGGAGCTATTAAACAGATGTTACAAATCCTGTATGTACCTTTAATGGGGATGGAGATGAAAAGGGGACAGCAGGAAAATTTGTACTACATTGTAATTATTAGGACCCTTAAAAAATCAATAAATTCAATCTTTCCTCTACAGGTTATTTTAGGTACATGTATATTAGATATTATCATCATTATTAATATTAGACAGTTATTACAATCCTCGCTCTGGGAGCTCTGCGCAGTGAGAATGGGTGGTTACATATCTCTTATGCCGAGAGGATAAAACTATATCGAGAGACGGCGATAAAATAATCAGCAATTGAACATTGGTTGTGTGGGAAATGAAATTTGTTTCATTTTTCTAAAAAGTAAAACCACCACTTTATTGTATTGATGGTCTTTCCCTAGATAGAACAAGGATATAATAGACTAGTGTAGCTGATACCTACATTTTGTTTATCTTATAGCCAGCTATTAATTCTGGCTCAGTGGTTTTGCACTGTGTGTGCCTTGTCTTACGTAACGCTCTGCATTTTTTGTTTTAAGAAATAGCCTTCTGCTGGGAACCTGACTTTTTTGTGGTGAAGGCAGGGGTTGAGATTGGGTGGAACTGTAACTTGGAAGGATATATAACTATTGGGGACCAACATTTTGTTCTGTCGTAAATTCAACTCTATAAACAGGTCCATTTTATGTATTAGATATATTAATCGTATTCCTCGATCCCGGAGCTCACATTGAGAATGGGTGGTTACATTAATTTCATTGTACAATCCTGGAGTCTCTTTGTGCTGAGATTGGTGGAAGGTGTGACCCATAAAAATCAAATTCAACTCTTTATCTACAGGTCCATTTTAGGTATTAGATAATAGTAATCGTATGATCCCGGAGCTCATACATTGAGAATGGGTGGTTACATTTTATTGTACGATCCTGGAGTCTCTTTGTGCTGAGATGGGTGGAAGGTGTGACCCTTAAAAAATAATCAAATTCAACGCTTTAGCAACAGGTCCATTTTAGGTATTAACGTATTCCTCGATCCTGGAGCTCATGCATTGAGAATGGGTGGTTACATAAATTTTATTGTACAATCCTGGAGTCTCTTTGTGCTGATGAGATGGGTGGAAGGTGTGACTCATAAAAAAAATCAAACTCAACTCTTTAGCTACAGGTCCATTTTAGGTATTAGATAATTATAGTAATATCGAATTCCTCAATCCCGGAGCTCATACATTGAGAATGGGTGGTTACATTTTATTGTACGATCCTGGAGTCTCTTTGTGCTGAGATGGGTGGAAGGTGTGACTCATAAAAAAAAATCAAACTCAACTCTTTAGCTACAGGTCCATTTTAGGTATTAGATAATTATAGTAATATCGTATTTCTCAATCCCGGAGCTCATACATTGAGAATGGGTGGTTACATTTTATTGTACGATCCTGGAGTCTCTTTTTGCTGAGATGGGTGAAAGGTGTGACCCTTAAAAAACAATCAAATTCAACTCTTTAGCTACAGGTCCATTTTAGGTATATTAGATAAACATATTCCTCGATCCTGGAGCTCATACATTGAGAATGGGTGGTTACATTTTATTGTACGATCCTGGAGTCTCTTTGTGCTGAGATGGGTGGAAGGTGTGACCCATAAAATAACCAAATTCAACTCTTTAGCTCCAGGTCCATTTTCGGTATATTAGATAAACATATTCCTCGATCCTGGAGCTCATACATTGAGAATGGGTGGTTACATGTTATTGTACGATCCTGGAGTCTCTTTGTGCTGAGATGGGTGAAAGGTGTGACCCTTAAAAAATAATCAAATTCAACTCTTTAGCTACAGGTCCATTTTAGGTATTAGATAAACATATTCCTCGATCCTGGAGCTCATACATTGATAATGGGTGGTTACATTTTATTGTACGATCCTGGAGTCTCTTTGTGCTGAGATGGGTGGAAGGTGTGACCCATAAAATAATCAAATTCAACTGTTTATCTACAGGCCCATTTTAGATGGGTGGGATGATATAACTTTTGAGACCCCCAAAAATAATTAGGAAGTTCAATTATTTTTTTATACACGTTCATTTGAGGTATTAGACAGCTAGTAATCATTCTCGCCGATCATCCAGTTCTGCACTTTCTTTGCTTCATGCTTTTCCTAGCTCCATAGCAAAACCACCATGCACTTTGAGATAATTATATGTATGCCTTTCCCTGTACACTGGAGTAGCTGCTCCCATTTGTTTACGTTATAGCCACCAATTTTGTTCGGCTCAGTGGTTTTGCACTGTGTGTCCCTTGTCTTACGTAACCTCTGCATTTTTGTTTAAGATAAAAGCATATTCTCTGAAACTGACTGTTTCATAGTGATGACGGGGATGTGGAATGTAATTCATGAATCGGGTCTGATTTTAGTTGCTGCATTTGGTGCTGTTACTTATTTATGTAATTCTGAATTCTGTCCTGCATTCTTTTACACATTTGCCTTGGTTATGATTTCCTTGTTCATATTTTGATTTTGTTTGGCTGTTGCATTCAACAATATACCGCTGATTTCGCTCTATTTATTTTTCATAATGGTCCCTGTGTAGTTTGCTTGTACAATCTTGGGGTCTCTGTAAATATCAGTATTAAAATACAGGATCCATGGGCCAGGCGTTCATACAATATTATTTGAGGCAAACATATACCCTACATTGTAGCATTGTCCTGCACTAGGAGAAGAGTATTGCCAGAGGCCATGCTTTTATGTAGTCCTATATGAGATGTAACAAAAACTAGTCTGAAATCAGACTGCCCAAATGGCCTATATTTGAGGATAATGAGGACTGTCATCAGCTTCATGATACTTATTAAAAGTATGTTGCATTGCTAAACGAGAATTAGATAACGATGCATTGAAAAAAAAACTAAACAATAAGGCCTAATTGTAAGAATTATTTATAAAATTTGTATCTCTTGTATCATTCTCACAACAAATTTATTTGACCAATCACTTTGCTTAAATGAATAATTATACGATGCCTGTTACTGTTACACATTGCAAAATAAGTGGACATTGAATGTTTTTGAAACGTTAATAAAACTGCTCAGATTATCAAGACTGTCTGCGCGGTAATTAGCGTGCTTCATTGTATTGTCATATCCATCCAGACCAGTATTGTTTTAATTTGTTTAAGTTCCTTTTGGGGTTGCCGGTAGATGGGCTGTGGATTGGTTGGGTTTGATTTGGTTTTTTTCTTTTACACATGAGTGAATTCATCTATTATAAATGGTTATAATTATGGATATCATTAAAATAACGAGCTGAAAAATATCATAATCGGTCAAAACAATTCCTTTTCTTATATCACAGTTTCAATCGATGCTTTCTAGAACAAAAATCTTGTTTTGCCAAATAAATCTGTTTTAGGAATACGTTTAATTATAAACGAAAGTGCTTGGAGTTTATATTAAAATACACAATGAGCGAGCTTCATGGAGTCACTGTAAATCACAAAGTCAAGTTAAAGATCGGCTACCAACAATGCAACTACAACAACTTATCCAATCACTTCTGTTCACGTGTCTTCTTGCATAACAGTGTACATGTACATGTACATAGAATACGTACATGCATGGGCTCGGTCAGTACATCCCTTACTGCGCATGGACTTTCACCTTAAACAAATAGTTCCGTGAGGACAACATTGTTTATACTATCTCCAGAGTCGGTAATTCGCTTATCTGATTCTGGACTAATCGGGTTCTCTCAAGCGTTATGAAAAAGGGGTAGGGAGTTTTAATGGAGATTTTCCGTCATGGTATTTGAGATATTTGTGTCAATGTGCCTATGGGAGGAGATTGGGGAGGAGGAAGGGCAGAAAGGTGAGGAAGAAGCTTGGTGAAGGCAGGAATGTGGAACCAATGGTGGGATGGATCATGAGGGTGGTGGAGGTGGTATGACAATAAACATTTCAAGCTTCTCATAGTAAGCCATTTCGTTTTAACAGTTTTTCTGTTTTAGTATGCCCCGTTAGTGGATCAATCGGATAAAATTAATAAGCCTGGGTGTTTGATAATACCAATATATAATTATCACCACACACATTGGAGGTGTTGATATTATCTAATTCAATTCCATTCATAATGTAACGAATATTAAAAGACATTGAAAATGAAAGAAGCAAATTTACTGGACCGGCCCCTTTTTTCAGTTTCCATTGGTATTACTACGAAGCCCCTAGAGGAACGGCCAAAAAATGTTGGAGAGAGGTAAACAAACAAACATTATTATTTCGTTTCCTCGAAATAATATTTCGTTCCCAGAAACAACCCATTTCATTACCTCGAAATAATTTAGCTCGTTCCCTTGAATCAGTTTTTCGAGGTAATGAGATAATATTTCAATGGAACGAAATCATTACGAGGGAATGAAATAATTTCGCAGGATAATAGTTTTACTTCGTTACATCGAATTAATATTTCGAGGGAACGAAATAGTACATCGAGGGAATGAAATATTATTTCGAGGGAAAGAAAACATCGCCTATACATTTGTGTACAAGCTGTCAGTAAGTGGTTGAGCAATTAGTTTAAGCATCAACAGAATGACAATATTGACATCAACAATTTGTCACTCTGTGGACTGAGTAATAAACATTTGTCAAAGTGTGGACTGAGTAATAAACATTTGTCAAAGTGTGGACTGAG
>CAXARH010000105.1:0-45698 GCA_963971285.1 Astropecten irregularis | reverse complement strand
AAACCTTGTATCGCGTTGGAATGACACCACCGTAAAGCTTAAGCTACAGAATGGCTTGCGATGCATTGAACAGCAAGTTTCACCTTCATCTTCTGCCTGTCGAAGTCGATGTGCCTGAAAGAGATCATATAAAAACATTTGATGTAAGTTTAATATTTAATAACAAATATCTCCCCTACATACTACTGAGGCCATGCAATTTATTAATTAAGTTTGCCTGTCTCTTGTAATCCCTGTATTCCTGACAGATCCACTATGACTGAACTGTAGGAGATACTGATGTAAGAGATACATTTTCATTGTTACTTCTGTAGCTGTCATTCTTGGTGGACATGGCATGCAAGGTTACACCGAGTTAAAAAGTGTTCTTTGTGTTTTCAAAATACACTTGGATATTGATTTTTTCCAATGTATAGCCTATATTGTGTAAGATGTTTAAAGAATAGCTGCAATCAATTCAGTACCTTAAAAAAAACCTTCAAAATGCACATTTGGTTCTCAACCTTTACCTTATATGAAGCTTATTTAGAAAATGTGAAATCACGTTATTGTAGTACATACCTCTTTGTGACTTTATTTGCCAGTCGAAGTTGATGCTATTCTTGAAGCTGGTTCAGCCTTTCCACTTTTTCCCACTTGATAAGACCATGACCAGGCCATCCGACTGCCTTAAACTTATGTATACGATTCTTGACAAGCTTTATCATGTTGGGAGGGTCAAGGAATGCGTAGACAGCAGTGCCTGGTGATCATGGGTTCTCAAAATATGGCTGAAGATTTCCTGGCCCAAATGCTGCTCCCAAAAGCCTCATTGTCTTGATATTATGCTCTGTACCATCACAGGTGACTGACAGAATACGCAGGAATGGACGAATGGCACTGGTTGATAATATCTCGGATTATTCCAGCAAGTAGTGCAGCTGTAATGCCATTGACAAGATAGTAGGCCACTGGAATTTTCCAGTGCCCTCGTAAACCTACCAGCATTACGACAAGTGCTTCTTTTGCGAGCTCTTCACTGTCATCATTGGATAGTGGGCCAAGGTCTACATAGCCAAATGTTCTTTTCAGCCCCTGGTCATATTCCACATGCTGCTTCAAGTGCATGCTGTCCACAACGAGGGCAGCGACCCAAACAGAAACGTTGGAAAGTAATAATTGCAATGTATGAATAATAATCAATCCAAGCTATATTACACATTTTACTTAAATGAACATTTATCTGATAATATTGACGATAAATTGACGTAGACCTAAACCAAAATATGTTGAACCTTGTAGTTGTCATCGTTCAGTCTCCGGCGTTCTTTCAAGTAGTCAAGGGCTTGCTGAGAAAACTCGGGGAGAGCTTTGATGTTTGTGACCCACGAATGCAGAGTACTGACAGATGGAAGATGAAAAACTTAGGGATGTATGCGTATTGGGCGAATAGAAGAACAAGGTCGTTGCAAACG
Organism: Astropecten irregularis; assembly: GCA_963971285.1. Lineage (NCBI taxonomy): Eukaryota > Metazoa > Echinodermata > Asteroidea > Paxillosida > Astropectinidae > Astropecten > Astropecten irregularis. The sequence continues at coordinate 44,244 of CAXARH010000105.1, read as the reverse complement.
TTTGCACTTCTTCTCCATAGTTTGCAACATGGCCTTTATTCAGCACAGTCTTTACTAAATTCAGCTGGGAACCTGCATCATAAATATTTTACAAGCAAATATTCTTTAAGATGAGCAGGAAGGCAAGGAAAAATGCTGCAAGTCCAATTTGTATAAGAGTAGAAATAAATTGCAAAAATGTTCAACCAATATCTTCTTGGGTTCAAGTTTTCTACAAGGTCAAAAACAAGATTAAAATTACCATCAAGAAACATCACATTCATATTCCCTTAAAATATAATCAGAATGTGCTTGCCCATTTATAAACATTGAGAAAGAGGTCTATTGAAAGGGTTTTCGTTTGAATATTATTTTCTACCTATTTCCTTGCTGTTAATAGTAAGTCTGCCTAGTATCATTTGGGGAATGTGTTTAGCATTAGATGACCGCATGGAAAAAACAAACCTTCTATAGATTGAAGTAACGCTTCTACATCACTGTTGCCAAGATTGGCCTGCTGCATATTATGTACGAGCTCCTTCAGGGATGTATTCTTGGACTTTAGGAGATCAACTTTCGCCTGTAGAGCTCTTATTCTGCTGCACGAATTTTCTGCTTTGTCAGAAAAGGATATCCCTATTTAATTTCTCCTGATTCTCGGGAAGCCCATACGCGTGGTCATGAAGCAATCCAACTTCATTTTCTTCTTGCCGAGTGTCCTCCGTGAATTCATTGGTCGGATCTTCATTTCGTGTCAGTTCCCGTCGTTTCTTTGAAGGTTGTGGTTGGAGTGTCGGCGGAAAGCTAAAAATGGTGGGGAGAGCATCCCTCCTCAGCGTAACTATTTTTGCCGACTTGTTGAAAGATTCTTCAGTGAAATGCAAGGAGCAGAGACTGTCCTGTGTAGTCGGCGTATAGTTGAGGAGTTTCATACTATGTAGCCATTTTCGCCTTCGATGTTTCTCCTTCGGTATGGTGTGAAAAGTTTTTTTTACGCCCTTCTTCTTACTTTCGGCCGAGTACCGTGATTTGCACTTGTATGCCACGCAGGTTTTCGTCATCGCAGGCTTTGGTTACACATTATCCTCAGGAAAAGATGTCACCCACTCGTATGGGACCACCTCATGCGAAATGGTTTCCCACATGCTACAACATGGGATAATACGCACCTGCCAGAGACCCCAGCATCACCTGCACCCAGTGAACCAGAATTCCAGGAGTGGCAGGATGAAGCCCAACCAGAATGGCTGGCCGAAGTAGTGGCTGAAATTCAACGAGAAGAAGGGGAACACTTTGGGCAGATTGACACTGTTTGTGACTCACCACCAGAGAGTGACACATGCACATCAGACGTAGAGATAGATTTCACCCCTAATCCCACCGACATGTTGGAATTAATCACGGAACAGTATCTCCAACAAGCGAGGATTTTAGCCCTACAACGCGGAGACCACTTGGATGATTTGTTGATTAACAGCTGTGTCCGTTTTCACTGTGAGAAAGATGATGCTCAACACTGGGAGCAACAATTCCGTCATCGCAGTGACTGGTATCAAAAGGTAAATTTACCTGATGAAACAGTATTTCTCGTTCAAGACGAAGACGGCCATAGAGAAATAGATGATTTCTACCTACCGCCAGCATCATCTGTCTTTGGGGAAGCACTACTGTCATCATCAACACCTGCGAACTCACCACAACCACTCTCAGCCACAGACAGGGAGTCAGTAGCTAGAGCATTTGCAAGATCACAACAACCAGTAGAAGAAACCAGAATAATCCAAGACGATGATGAGGTCATCATTGTTGAAACTTCTACATTTTCCCGAAATGAACTGTAAATATCTAAATTATTGAATCATATTTAATCACTTGCAGTATTTATTATAACGGGCATGTCTTGTACATCTAACGTAATTTCATTTATGTAAATAGCCCTAATGGCGGATGGAGGAGGCAGTGTACACTTTAAATTTGGTTTTTAATGTTTACTCTTTGCATTATTATAAACAGTAATGTTTACTCTTTGTAATGTTCTTAACGCTTATGGATTAAAGTGTATGCTATGGATTTAATTTGCATACGACCTTTCCCAATCATACATCTTTGTCTCTTGTGTCTATTTTTAGACTCAACGCCGTTCCACCTTTAACTTATTTATTATTTATAAACAGTCGTCGGATTGTCAACAACTATTATATTTTTTAATGTTTATATAGTCCCGGCGGCGGTGAACGGTGACCTGAGGTCAAAGGTCAAAAGGTCACCTAGTCGCGCGATACAGTGAGACGGCGACAAGTTCGACTCATGGGCTACACTGAAAATTTTATTTAGTCAATCGAGGTGAAATAATCGTCAAAAGGGGGGTAAATCATTAGTAATGGAAGCATTTAGTCAATTGACTATCTTGACCGGGACATTTACAAATTAAAATCATTGCAATACGAATCTTAAAAATAGCTGGACAAGTTAAAATTTGTGACAGACCATTCTGCACGATGGACTATATTGCCGGACGTGAATCTTTTACTCGACAAAGATGCTGACAAACTTTTACACTCATTACTAATTAATTATAGCAGTGAGCGCGAAAACAATTATGGTCACTTTTGAAGTTTTGACTATTTATAGAACTTGCCGGGTTTCACAACCTTTCTGGGGGGTCGCAGGGTTTATAATACCGAACAGTACATGTCGGTTAAGCAGTGTACCACGCTATTTACACGAACTGTATGCGGTAAATGGTTACGCCGTCGCGTCCCGTTGCGTCGCCATTTTGATCTGCAGGGTCGAGCTAGCTAGCTGTACGTGGCCAGTGTGGGATTCCTGAGACTGAAGTAAAGGTGAGCATAATTTACATTCTGTGCACACATCTAGATATTATTATTGGCAAAAATAAATACACGAGATTGTACTTTGTGATTTTGATGAAGATGAAGATGAATTTTTGGGGATTAGGGGCCAAGCCCGAGGCCTAACTTAGGCCTAGGCTAACCCCAGAACCTCAGTTTAGACTGTAGGCAGGCCAAAGATTATGGTTTAGGCCTAGCCTAACGTTATGTAGCGCTAGGCTATCTTTGGTTTACGCCTAGGCCTAGTACTAGTAGTACTAGTACTAGTGAGCTAGTAGTAGAGGGCTTAAGTAATGCCAAAGTTAGGCCTAGTTAGCCTAGCCTAACATTTGCTCCGCTAGGCTAGCCTAAGCAAGGCTAATGAGTCTCCCTTAAAAATAAATTGGGGTTAGGGCCTAACACTAACAGTTACTGTTACTAGGTATCACAGTGAATTTTTTCAAATGCACAGAAATTAATTTTATTGCAGTTAGACTTGTAGTACTCATCAAAAGAAACAATTTGATACCTCACTTGTACATATTTGTCATTCACTTTTTATTTTACGGCCATTCTCCGTTCACCCCCAAAGGGTCAAAAATATGCAAATTAGCTAATTATGCATTTTCGGCCATTTTGAGAGGCCCGTATCTTCAAAATTACAACACCTATAAACTTGAAACTTTCTGTACCTCTTAATGTCTTGCTGTTTTATACACCTATTTTTTTTCAGCCTCATTGAATGGCATTGTTTAAATTTATGGCAAGCTGAAAATGGCAAAATTGTCATATTTGACATGTGAAAACGCTAAAAAATGTACGAAATATGCATTTTCGGCCATTTCGGCCATTTTTAGAGGCTCGTATCATCAAAATTACAACACCTATTAACTTAAAACTTTCTGGACCTCTTAATGTGTTGCTGTGTTATACACTTATGCTTTTCAGGCCTCACTGAATGTCTATAATTTGAATTATGGTAAGCTGAACATGACAAATAAGTCATTTTTGACAAGCAAAAACCCTCGAAAAATGTACGAAATGTGCATTTTCCTCCATTTTTAGAGGCTTGTATTCTTCAAAACTGCATATCCTATAAACGTGAAACTTTCTGGACCTCCTAATTGCATGCAGTTGTATACACTTCTCCTTTTCCAGCCTCACTGATTGTCTATAATTGGAAGTATGGTAAGCTGAACATGACAAATTAGTAATTTTTGACAAAAAATCACTCTGGAAATGTACAAGATAAGCATTTCCCGTCATTTTTAGAGGCTTTTACCTTAAAAACTGCATAACCTACACACTTCAAACTTTCTGGACCGGTTAATGTGTTGCTGTACATAGTTAAAGGTGCACTCAAACCATTTCCATCTATCAAGTTTAAACAAGTTATTCTAAATCCAGTGAATCAACAAAGTAGAGAGAGCAATATTTGGTGTAAAGATCCTGCAGATAGTCCAATTCAGAAACTGTCCATGTTCTACCATTAGCTGTATTTACATCAAAACCATTAGCAAAAACAAATTTCCTGTCAATATTATCCAAATCATCAACTCTAGGCCAACGGTACACATTTTTATGTCCTTTGCTCAAAAACTGAACAACAGCTTGCTCTGATGACACGACTTTGACTACACTTCCGATAAACCACTCGGTTTCATAGGCAACTGCCACCCATTCTCCTTGAGACTGAAATGTGTAGGCCAATTCAATGTGGCTACCAGAAAATGACTGACCTGTTGTTCCTTGTGTTTTCTGTTTTTTGTGCTGAACTGATATTTCTGATTGTTTCCGTTTGTTTCCAGCCTCTGGTAAATTGACCAAGTTATCCTCATTGTGCATGTCTTTCGCGATATGATCTACACTATTGGGAGAAATATCGGATGTGGAACTGGAAGTGGAGGCCAAGTTACAGTCATCTACAGTTTTCAGAGACAAAACTGCTTTTAAATCCAACACAAGTGTTTCTAGATCCTTTTTACCAAAGACTAGGCGCTTATCTACGATGCCAAGAACATTTTTCAAATATCGAATTTCATCCTTAACAATCTCGACTTTTTGTTTATTACTAACTGCATTTGTCAGAATGTGGTCAACTTCATTTGGGCTTACACAAGGTCCCCCATGTTGTTTCACTGTCTCTACAAGTTTTCTTTTTATTTCTAGTTTTAGCGCCTCTTTCTCTCTCTTTTTCCTATTGATTTCTTTCAAGCGCTCCTCTGTCTTCCGCAAAACGTCTATCTCTGCCTCCCTATGTTTATCTCTAAGAGCACTGCTTTTATTACGTGCAGTCTCTAGCAGACTAGATTGATCCTGCGGTGATTTTGATGACAGCCAGTCTGAGATAGTCTTGTTCCTTTTGACCATCTGAATTCCTGAATGGAAATGCAGAGAAGCATGTCTTCGTCTAAACTGGCTGAAATCAAGATCACCAAACTCGTACTCAGAGACAAGGTTTGTTAACTTACAGTGCTTCATTTTTGCTCTAAGGTCATCTCCTGGAGCATGGCCATACACCCCCTCTGGCAAAAAATCTGCAAGCTGTTTCCGTACAACCTTTACAAAACCTGCCATGATGTTTTCCAAAGCAGACTTGGTCAAATCACAGGCCAACAAAGATTCATCAGTTAAACATTTCCATACATTATCAACTGGGACAGCAAAATCAGGAAACACACTAACTGTATTTGTTAACAAAACACTGCTGTCATGTGACCACTGCTCAAACTTGTTGAGCATCTCCTGGATATATTTATATTGGTCGAGGTAATGCACATCACTCTTAAGAAGATTCCAAAACGGCCCAGTAACAACATAATAGATTATGCCCAGTGCTCGAATTACACTTTGTATTTCTGTGCATTGAGAATCAAGCATGACACTTTCCAGCTTCATGTTCAAAGAATCATTATAATCATGAAAAAACTGGTGAATGTGGTACTTGTGAAAAAATAACCCTGCAGCACCTTGAAAAAAATTATTGAAACGGTTCATTCGAAAACTTGATATCTCAGACTTCTCCCCCAAAGTTTGGGAACAAAATGCTTCCCACTTACACCTGCATCCATTCTTCTGGTCCCCTCTTGGCCCCAAAACATCACAAGCTGTTCTTATATAACGCGCGGCTGCTGATTCTCCAGATGAACTGAAGCGTCCAAACTTTGCTTCGGCATCCCTCCCAAGACCATGACCAATTTCTTTCACAAGTTCTTTCTCCAACTCCTTCAGAACTCCTTCACAATTATTTGACAACCCAAGTAGAAAATGTGCATTGCAGTATAAGAAATGAAGACCAACTGACCCCTCACCAAGAAGTGTTTCTCTGTACAATTCTAGCTGGCTATTGAAGGACTTATTGACACTGGACCGGTCTGACATCACTGCAAACATCTTCCTCATCATTTCCTTATAGACTGCTTCTTTTTCCTCCCCCCCAAACAAATCACTTAGCTCTTCCATCATTAAAATTACATTATCCAAAAGTGTGACCCCATCTTCCACTGCAACTGACGAAAACCCCCCTGATAGCGTTTGACCTGAATCTAGAGTGACTTGTTGCCCAAGAATTTTTTTCCCATCCCTTGATGTCCCATCACCATGCAGGTCCCATCTCTCAGATTGAGTGATGGCCTCGGCCACCTGCAACTTACTCAGAACTTGGGCCCTGTCAGCCATGATGTTTGCAGTTGATGCAGATGGTAAGCTGTCAATATGTACCTTATTGAATATTAGTTTACAGACTGTCCCAATTACATCACCGACCTTTGTTGTTGGTACATCTAGCTCACAACACAATGTCATCACACACTTTTCAACATCATCAATATAAGGTCTTCCTAGCCCCTCCCCCCTTAATTCTATTCTGTCGGAAACTGTCAAATCATAATCAGCTTGTACTGTAATCAACTCATTTCTTACTGATTTGAGCTCACTCTGACATCGTTTACTCTGTGTCGTGAGTTTTGACACCTTTTGTTTTTGAACTCTCAACTTTCTTTGGAAACCGTATACTTTTTTCCTTAGTTTTTTCTCTTTCTCAGACTTTTGAGAAGAAACCTTCATATTAATATGTGCCTCTTTCTCATTGAGGTAGTTAGCTTTTCTTCTCAGCTTCTGATACATGGCTGTGGACTTCAGATTTGTTATAGATGTATTTTTTTCTTTCAATTCTTCTTTCAGGTTATGTACTTTCTTCTCAATTGTTGCCATCTTTGCAGTTTTATCATGCAGCTTCTTTTCAAGCTCACATACAGCAGTTTCCAATTTTATGATTTGCTCCGACTTATCCTTACATAAACTTGATAAGATACTTTCTTTCTCCTTCAGACTTTTGACTTCTTCGTTGTCTTTACTTTTTTCCTTTACCTTCATCTTTGCCTTTTCATCGTAATTACTGGCTGGCCTACTACTACATGTACCGGTATTTTCCTTACTTTGACTGGCTTGCTCAAGGGCCAACCTGTTTATTGTCTCTCCCAAGAAGACAGTGGCAGCATCACTCCGACCTTTGGACTTGTTTAGTTTGGTGAAGACTTTTTTAGTTTTTCTGAGTTCTGTTATAATGGTTCTCTCTTCATACTTGTTGGGGTAGATATGGTTGACCGTCGAGAAAATGCTGCCTTCGAAGCAACTTCCGAGCTCCAGAAGAATACCTCTCGTGAGTGGACAACTCTTCAAAACTGGCGGTTGCATGAATGAATCCCGCGAGATATTTGCTGCTTTGCACATTGGACCTTTATGACAAAATAAATGATGGAAACTAGCACCATTTCAGGCTTAAAGCCAACAACATTTCTAAAGAACTTCCTCTTTTAGATTAAAAAAACAAACATTGACAAGTGCATCAATAAAAATGTTCAAGAGTAAGAATTTGTCTTTTTCATTTTTTTTTCATTTTATTTTTATTAAATGTTTGGACTTATAAGGGCATGACACGTTTCGACTTATGATCCTAGCAAGATCTTTATCGAAGCCTTCGTCTCAATCAAGATCCTGTAACGATCAAAACGCTTCGGGCCCTCCTACCTCCAAGCATATTTTAAATTTCAGGTCATTTTTTTGGCCAATGAACAGTTTGCAGCAGTATTTTTCTTTCTTTATTTATTTTTGTTGGGGCCGGGGCAGATAAAATTGCCACTTTTAAAAGAAAACACTAATGCATGCAAATTGCAATACCTATGAAGTTGAGATCAACAGCCTCGTCATAGTAAATCTGTCGGCTGGCTGCCTGGTGAGGGACACCACTGACAGTTCTTTCCAGTAGGTATCGGCACTTTGAAGATGGGTACCCTGGAAATAGTTTACCCATCCAGGCAACCACAGCTCTCCAAGACTTCTGGTGTCCGATTTTGATAGAATATATTTGGAGAAGTACTCGATGTGTAGGCCGGATGTCTGGTATGTTTGGTCGCCGTCCACGTCCAGTGGCAACAAAAACTGCTTCAAGCAATTTTTTTGTGTCATCATCTGTTTTAGAATTATTGAGTTTCAATCTCATGCGAGATGTGGGGTTTGCGTTTGGTTACAACAACATGAACAAGCCAGAAAAATAATCAAGACGAACACATTTGTTTAAGTAACATAGACAATCAATTTGTGATTTATTTCAACGCTGCTGTAAACTCAGCAGCTCTCAATCTCAAAAATATATTTTCCCAGTCTTGTTATTAATATTAGGCCTATCACAAGTACTGTGTAGCTACGAGTTTATGATTGATTGTAATTGAAACACATTATTACTATTACTTTTTAGGCTACGTAAGCGTGATCCCTTGTAGGCCAGCAAGACAATGTGTTTCAATTACAATCAATCATTAACTCATAACTACATGTGAAACATATCCCTACAACTGGTTTGACAAATGAGGTCGAAAAAATAAAGAGAGTAGGCCTACGAAAATGTATGAACGGTTTTTCACGTAATTGGTTAAACAGCGGTGATGACATTTTACACATGTTCGTTTTTCACCATTTAGCGGTATTTTCATAAAATCCATGTCCAAAAGACGAACTACTTTGATTCCCTAGTGATTCTATATATTCAGAAGTACAGAAAAACTAAAATAGGAAGACTGAAAACCTAGATGCAATTCGGATTTAGGCCTACGTGATTCGTAACTAGAGTTGGTGCATATCGTAGACGCCATGTTTGATTCGTGTTTTTACGACACGTGAACGGCATGCACTTTTTTTGCCGTGGTATTTCTCATCTATGATTTATTCCAAATTATATATTTTTACAAATTCTGAATGAGTATGAAAAAACTAAGTAGTGCATTTATTTAAAAGGAATTTAATGAAATATTCAGTAAAATATTAAGCCCGAAACAGGCGCCTCGCTTTCAAAACATGACATGAATACAACGGATTGTGGCCATGCAGTGGACCTTTCAATAATTTCTACTTTTCGCCATCTCAAAACATAGTAAAATTTCATCTTTATTTTTCAAACAAACAATAGTTAAAACTGACTCATTTAATCCTCATAACATCAACTTCATATCCGTACCAATTTCGGTGAAGATTTCTCTCAGTGTGGCGTCATTTTCGTCGGTTTCTGGCACTTCGGATGGCTCCATGTTGGTCAAAATTTTGACGTGTAGCGAAGGTGACAGCTCACGTGCAGAATTTACGCACAGCTGACAGAGGGTGTAAACCGGTCCGATTCAATCGCTATGCGCACGTTCGCCGTGGTAGGTGCAGTTTCGCTATTGCTGGAACTATATTTTGGGGGAAATACGCTTCATTTTGATACCATTTTTGATTTTGATTTTTCAAAATATCCACCAAAAAGAGAGCTCTGAAATGTTTGGTCCTTATTTTTTCCCAAAAGACATCATATAACCCCCACATTTTTTATATGAAAATAAAGCTTTCGACCTACTTTCTCTTTTGCCCTTCACTGTAATTTCATTTATTCATCCGCTCGAATGCCCCATTCATAAAAATGAAGCGGTCCAAAATGATCGATGAAATTTCTGTGTACAATATGGCGCGCAATGCGCGAAAGTCGAACTTTTCCAGTCTCTCTTATAGGCTGAAATTGTGTCTTTTAGAGGTTAAAAGTGAGATATATTGACAGACAATGGACAGTTCTTTCGTTCCATACTCCATTTCACAAAAAACGATGAAGTTTACAGTATTTTATCATTATTTTAAAATGAGGTATTTAGCCATTGCGCGACACTGTGACACACACAGAAGCCACCTACTACGATACCTACTGTTACTGTTGTTAGGCCTAACGTTACTTACCTCAGTTTAGTAGCCTACACTCAGGTTAGCTGGTAGGCCTACCCAGCTTCTACCTACCTAAATTCTAGGTGAGCAGCTGGGTACCAGCTAACCTGAGTGTCAGAGTGTACTACTTAGTGACTTTTACGCCACCAACATTATTTTCAGTATTTATTTGTGTAGGGGCCTAAGAAACTTTTTTTTTTCACTGAAATATTGCCGAAATAGGCCTAGGCCTATGCTATGTTCATTTTAGGGTTTACAGTACCCATAAGAAACTAGGCCTAACTGTTACTGTTAGGTTTAAATAAATACTGAAAATAATAAGGGTGGCGTAAAAGACAACCCCCTAACTTTAAACATGAATGCTAACCTAACATAGGCCTAGGTAGCCCGGCCATGTATTAGGCCAGTCTACTCTGACCACTCCGTATCTTTGGCCCTACTCACGTCCATTGAAAAACTGGGGGCACCCATTTTTAAATACGCTTTTTATGAACCCCATATCTCGCAAGGGCATTAACTCAACCAAGAAAATCATAAATCCATAAATTTGGCGCTTCTATCCAGCCCTTCATTTTTGAGAATTGCTCGCCTCTTTTTCTTTGTGGCATTCGTTACTGCAGCAATGCACTAGGCTACTCTGATCATTGAAGTCCACGCGCAGGCGCATTTCGATGTTGACCCGGTGGCTGTTAATGCGGATTACAGAAAGGTTTGCTGCAAGAAAAAGAGGCGAACATTTCTCGAAAATGAAGGGCTGCAGAAGCGCCGAATTTGTGGATTTATAATTTATGTTAATGCCCTTGGGAGATATGGGGTTCATAGGAGGGCGTATTTATGGGTGCCCCCAGTTTTTCAATGGACGTGAGTATGGCCAAGGATACGGAGACTTGGAGTGCACGGAGTAGACTGGCTCTAGTATGGGGCTAGGCTAGGCCTAATTGTGTTGTAACTGTTAGCCTAATAAAGGCAGGCTAAGCCTAGGCTAGGCCCGTGCCATGGATGTGTATAGTCCTTCTTCAATACTTACAACAACTTGACAAGTACTAATAAATAGTACTAGGCCCCTAGGCCTATCCTTACGCTGTACAGAGTCAGCTGAAATGTCATCCACATGTCCCAAATCCATCATGGGCAGGGGTAAGATTCATTAAATCTGTCCGTAGTTGGGGTAGGTGTGAAAAGAGGGTTCTGATGGCATTCACTATTCCCCATTCATCTGAGCCAGGGATGTGAAACTTTTTTTTTTCTTTCTTTCTTTCTTTATTTATTCATTCACCATATCCAACAGCAACACAGTCGCCAATTACAGGAACAGAATTTAATCTGAATTCCGAATTTCAGCTTTTTTGTACAGATCTGTACAAAAGTATAGGAACTTTTAAATGTCAGCTTTTTCCTTGGTGTTTTCAGATTTGTGTGAGTGTGGCCTTTCACATCACTGCTGAGCCTACATATCATTCTTAATATCAGTACACATGATCCTTTTTCAGGTACATGCACATAGTAGCCACCTCCACCGAGAAAGCCTACCCTCCCTACAACATAATGGCCGAATACAGGTGAGCTTTATAGTATTTTTTGGCTACAATTTTTGAGTGACTTGGGGTTTTCTTTGAAAAGAAAACATTGAATTTAAGCATGCACCATGCAGACCTGTTGATCATAAGACCCATGGCTTATAATTTATTTTTCTTTCATTTTAATTCCAGGTTAAAACTCAACCATACAATCAGTCTAATTTAAGCCAAAAGCATACAAAAGTTGAACACTGTGAGAGTTTTTGGAGTTGTGAATTGCACTTTAGATTGAGGACTACGCATAATGTTTGTACATGTACTCAGCTGATACCCACCTGTACACCTTTTCCTCAAGGCATGGTTTTTACCTGCAGTTCTTGTGTTTTCAGTACTCAAACATTTTCAAAACTTCTCAAACATTATAAACATGCTCACAATGACAACCCAGTTCATTGCGGCATTGATGGTTGCCAGCGAATACAAAAACACAGTAGGCAGTTTCGGCTTCATATAAAATCAAAGCATCACAACTTCTGGATAGAACACTGTACCAAACGTATCAACCAAAATGAGCAAGATGATGAAATTAGTGATCAAGACGAGGCCCTCGATGAAGAGAGTGTGTGTGATAGAGAGGGTATCCAAAATAATGATGAAGCTGACGTGCCCGTTGATGTAAATCATGACATTGTCTCTTTAATACTTGGACTAAGAGAAGAACATAAGACATCAAGTGCTGCATGTACTTACATGGCTAGGGGTGTTTCAGAAATACTTCAAACTTTCCGTGAGGATTTGTCTCAAAGAGTTGTTGCCACTTTGGAAAGTGCTGGTGTTGATATGGATGATCTCAACCAATTCGGACTTTCAGATATACTGAAAGAATCTCAGTATGAGAAGGCACTTACAGAGTTCTCTTCCAAGCAGGTGCTGGAGGGATACATATCTCAAAAATTCAATTTTGTTGCACCAGTAGAATATGTTTTGGGAAAGGATGAAAATGGTAAAGATGAAACATTTCAATATGTTCCTATTCTAGATACCATAAGATCACTATTAAAACAAGAGGATGTATTTGCAGAAGTGTATAGTAATCATTTCTCTCAAAGTGATGTGTTGGAATACTACTGTGATGGGCTACATTTCAAGAGAAATGCATTGTTTTCTGCCCATAGAACAGCATTGCAAGTCCAGCTTTACCATGATGAGTTTAATGTTGCTAACCCTCTAGGTAATAGGGTCCAGAAGATGAAGTTTGGAAGCTTCTATTTTGTTTTAGGAAACATCTCACCAAAATATCGTTCCAAACTGAATGTGATTCAGCTTGCAGTGCTGTGCTTGGCTAGCCATCTGAAAAAGTATGACATTAATGCAATCATGGCACCACTCTTTCGAGATATTCAAACACTGGAAACAGAAGGTGTCCATATACAGAAAGATGATATCGATCATACATTTTACGGAACAGTATCATTCATCAGTGCTGACAACCTTGGTGCTCATACTATAGGTGGGTTTCAAACACATTTTCACTGTGGTCGTATCTGTAGGGGATGCAATGTCACTTCAGGTACTTTGAAAGATCATCTTTGTTCAAAAAGTCTGCAATCACGAACAAAGCAAGCATATGAACAACAACTGCAGATAATACGCGAAAATCCAGGTATGTGGAACTTGTACGGATTAAAATGTGAATCAGTGTTCAATCAGTTGAACTTCTTCCACATAATGACTGGATTGCCTCATGACATCGCCCATGATTTGTTTGAGGGCATTATTCCTGAAGTGATTCAAGTAACAGTAAAACACTGTGTTCAAAATGGATATTTTTCTCTACAGTATTTGAATGCCACCATCAAAACATTCAAATATGGGGAGAGTGACATAAGGAGCAAACCCAGTGTCATGTCATCTGAAATCGCAACATTCAGGGTTAGACAAACTGCTTCACAAGCATGGTGTTTACTTAGACTTCTGCCTCTGATGATTGGTCACACAGTGCCATATGATGACAAGAAATGGCGAGTGCTGTTATTGTTTCTTGACATGGTGGAATACATAATGGCACCGAGAGTGACCAAAGTGACAGCTGAATTTCTGACATTTCTAATTGAAATGTTTCTGTCCAGTTACTACGAAGAGCACAATGAGGTGACAATGAAGCCAAAAGCTCACTACTTGTTACATTACCGACAGCAGATGCTCCAGTTTGGTCCTCTTGTATTTTGCTGGACTCTTCGATTTGAGGGAAAACATTTCTTTTTTAAGGAAGTGTCTTGGCGAACCAAGAATCGGAAGAATATGTGTAAGACATTGGCAGAGAGACATGAATACCATCAAGCGTGGCTAAGATCAAGGAAGGCAGATTTTCTTACACAAGATGTTGTTGAGCACAGTGGTGGAAATCTCATACATGTCAGAACTTTGTCCAAGGAAATACATTCCTTGATTTTGCCTAGAGTGGGCAAATCTGAATTTGTGTATGTGGTCTCAAAGGTGGCATCAAATGGGATATGGTACACACATGATTCTGCTGTTGTTCTTGAGAGTACAGATAGAGGGTACATATTTGCCAACATTGACATGAGTTTCATTATTGCTGGAGTTGTATTTCTGGCATGCAGGGTTCTTCAAACTCAAGACTACATTCAACACATTCATGCCTACGCTGTCTCTAACACAAATGAGTTAAGACTCATCAGAACAACTGATCTTGCTGACTATCACCCTCTTGCTATATACAACACTGCATATTCACAAATCGTTGTGCTGCGACATCATATTTTGTAAATTTTACAGAATGTCTTGCTACAAGTACATGTACAAAATGATAGCCTCGCCAAAACATTCCCAACTAAAACTCTCTCTCTTTATTTTCAGGCATAAGTTTTTGTTCATATATGGGCTGAAAAAGAAGAAAGTTGAGATTGGTACAAACAATGAAAACGGCGCTACTAAAGACGAGTTGTATTGGGCAGTTGCAAAGGAATTTGGTGAGGACGTCAGTGTCCATTTGCAAGCCTGGGATGCTGATTTTGGGGAGTTTGTTGACTTGGAGGAACAGGAATTGCTTCCAGGCCCACTGAAAATTAATGTGGTTGATGTTCTTTCAGTGCCGTTGGTTGTCAGGTGAGCAATGTTTTCAAAAAATCATAAAAATCTACTTGAAATAAAACATTTCAAGGAGGTTTTAATTACTTGAACAATTCAGGACTTGCATTAAGAGCGTAGTATTTGTTGTGAACACATAATCAGTCCTTATGCGGTGTGGTGGTACCGCAAGGCATTACCAAATTACTGCTAAAATCTAAAAGTGTAATTCTTGCCACTTCTCGATCTTTCATCTTGATGAGTACTACGCTTATTTTTTATCACTGTTACGGTACCTCACCACAGAGCAGCTGCTCTTACCGCCTCTTAGACACTTCATCTATAAGTATAAAAAGAACGCCTGGCTTTAACCACTACTGGCAAGCAAAATACGCACTTGGTCGTTTTACAGCCCACCCCATCCATATTAGACATGAATGAATGCACGCTGCCAAATTGTGACCAACTTCCAGCCATGCAATTGCAACTTGCCCAGCGCCTGACTGCTAATGTAGAACCCAATTGTTGACCGCATGACAATGGTCCAATTGTGACTGTCTTCACTCAGCATGGAGGGAGGGAGGGGGGAATGCATTGGCTGGACCCCCACCCAACACACACACACACACACACACACACACACTTTAAACAATTCCTTTGGGCAACACTGTATGCTGAACACTTTTCCTAGAGGTTTTGCACATTTAAACCTGTTTAATGGCTTAGTGGCTTTCTGTAATGCATCTGTCATGAAGGTCCCATTGGCATTGTATTGGTGACTACTAGCTATACTTCAACAGTCTATTATTACTTTATTGCTCAGTTGAATTCCCATCTAAAAAGAACTGAACAACATGAAAACGGAGCAAGAGAGTGACCAAAGTAAAACAAATAGGGTCTTTACTTTATTTTTTTCTCTTATAGTGTCCCATCTCAACCAGAGAGCGCTGATCTGGGTGATGCATCAGCTGATATATCACCTCATGGCCCTGCAAATGATCTGTCAGTATCTGTGAGTGTAGCTGCTGCAACTTCAAAAGCTGGCTGGTACACCACCTACAAACTGCCTGTATTCCCTGATGCCTTGTCCCAGAAAGCTAACTCTGGACAGCCTTTAACATCCTCAAATGAGTCAGCGATTCTGGACATCATATTGGAATCACTGAAGGTGGACAGAGTGTGAGTTTCATTATGTTGATTTCTCTGTGAACCAGCAAAAGTGTTCAGGACAAATATTTTCCAACATTCTGCCTCACTGATTAATCATTGTGATGTAGTTTATGGAAGCAACGCTGATTGCTTTAATTTAGCAATTTGTATACAGCTTTTAATAATTTTATAGGGTTAAATTCTTGATGAGGTTCTTCCGTTCATTTTGAGGGGTATCAGTGATTGTCAGACACATTTGAATGCCCATTTCAACAGTACAAGTCAACATATCAAAGGGGGGTTAAAGTTCATGCTACTGAACAGCAAACTCAAAATCAATCAAATTGTGTAATGAAAAAGTATGGTCTGATTTATACTTAAATCTTGCAGGAAATTCATTGTTTTGTCTTTGAAATTAAGTATTCTGAGGTTTACCAACAAAGATCAGATTGGCGGGGGAAACAGGAACTCTACCTTCATGTGCTAATTTGATTTAACTTAAAATCACTGATCACTTAACTTCATCAAGTTTTATAATTTCTCATGAATGCAGGTACTACTTAACTTCAGAGCAGTATGCAGGAGTGACTGAACAGCTCTTGACGAAAATCCCAAACCTTTCTTCTGAATTGGATACAGCAAACAGGAAGGTTTGTGTTCAATACAGTTCTAGTATCTACAGTAGTTGTTTGATTGGCAAACATGACCCACAGAAATGGTTGGTCAAAAAATTACACCACCAGTTGAGTGAAAGGAACATATTCAGCATAATACAACCCATCGAGGGGGAAAATGTTTGTCAGAAAACCTTTCGAACAACCCCAACTTTTTGTGCACAAAGCAATTAGATTATTGCTCTCAGTTACCCAGATGACATCACAGTTTTGCTCATGAATATTGAAATTCTTATTAGCATACAAACAAAAAAACATGTTAACCCTGAAACAGTGTGAGGAAGTGGGTAAAATCAAAGGCCCTTGTAACAATTTATTTTGGGCACATGTTCAAGCCATAATATTCCTATTGCATAGACCCTTCAAGAACTGCATGATTTAAATCAAATGTGACTTATACATGGATCCTCTTGCGTTCCCAGGCTACTATAAAGCATGTTTATTTAGGCTGTTGAATGTTTTGATACTTTCAATGTTTTAGTGTATGAAGCAGGCGCGGTTCTATTTAGCGGCAATTACATTAAAAAAAACGCGTTGTGTGGACGATAATGTGCATGTTTTTCGACCCCTAATGAGACATAGCAGAAGCGAGTGTTAGAAGAACCCAAAATATTGGGCCTTCTAGCCCCCCAAAAAATAATGGCTCTCCTAGCCCCCCAAAAATGTTGGCTCTAGAACCGCGCCTGGTATGAAGAGGTAATGTTGTAAATGCAGCTTGGTTGAATATAGGATGAACATATGAACAATTACAGTGCGAGATGTGTGACAAAAATTAGCTCTGTAATGTGGTCTTTCGAAATGAATGGTCATTACTCATTACATGTATATATTTGTTTCTTGCTTCCTAGAGCTTGTGGATCACAAAGCTAAAATACAAATTCCAAAATGCACGTAAAAGAGATCAGGACATAAGAGCATCCCTTCAAGTGGTAGAGAGGAAGCGGAGACAGCCCATAGCAGCCAGACAACCAGCAAACATTCCGACCAAGTCATCCAAGTTTCCACCTGCATTTGGGTTGGAAAATTACAGCCCATCCAGGGAACAATCAGAAGATGACAACTCCCTGCGTCGCCACACAGAATGGTTGAAGGTGGAGAACACAAAGAAGAGGCCAAACTACGAGGAGGTGACTCAGCGTACGATGCTGACATACGCTGACAGACGCTCAGCCATCATTAACAGCATGAGCATACAGAGGGTGAAAGAGACGTACCCATGGCTCTTCCGAGATGAAGGAGATGAGGTGAGTGCACACATGATGTTAAAGTGTGTAGCTTGATTATGATCATTTGTACTAAAGCTTAAGTTTTAAAATTGCTCAATTTAGGTAATATAAAAATCTTATGATACATTTTACCACGGACTGAAGTGGGCTTATGTTAAACTTTGCTCTCAACCTTTCCTCTAAAGTAAACTCAAAAATATTCAAATGTCTGTTAAATTTTAAGTCTTTTCTCTTTATTAAGCAATTGACTGTCATTATGCCTGTTTTTGTCTTTCAAAACCACATGATTTTGAGGAGTCTCTTTCTTCAACCAAAGGTCCAAAATATAATTAGCTCCTTTCTGTCTGATGTGCATTTTGTTTCCAGTTTTTTTGGAGTTCCAGCGCCTCCATGGCACATCAGGGGCAGTCGAGCTGATTCGTCAGGGTCTTGAGAAGTATGGAGAGGGGATACTGAAACTCTATCTGAGCCGACGCTGTCAACAGAAGGATGAAGAGGACAAGGAGCTCTCAACGTACATCAGTAAATCAAATGAAGACAGAGGTAAATGAGTAATTTTGATGGTATTCTTTCCTTTGAAATCAATGAGAAAGTGAAGATGATTGCTTTTTTCCCTGCATCTGTGATTAAAATGTCTTTTTTAGTATTGTCTTATTTATTTTTCCATCTTTCAGTGAGTCGAAACATTTTGACTAATTTCATTGATACACAATCGGTTGGGCTAGTCATAATGTCCAAAATAGCAAAACTGTATCATGATCAGCACAGTACATTTATATGCATATTAGAAGAATGCAGAAAATCAATATGCTCTTTTATACATTTTAACTGTGGAATTTTATTTGAGGTTTTTGAAAAATTTATTATTTCATGTAAGAATTTCAGGTGAAAGTTGAGTTGCATGAACCTAGTTACATATAATTTTTCATGTGACTTAAATGTGTACATGACTGCCTTTTTTTAGTGTATGTCATACAATACATGTTGTCTACAAAACACACTCTTTTCAAACAGTTCACCTCCCAGTGGTACATTTAGTAATTTTTTTGTAATATTATGTTCGTGTAAACTATATACAGATGCACAAGCAAGAGCAGCTACTTTAGCAGTGCCAAAGCTCCTGAAGGAGGGCATGTTTGCCTACCAGGATGACCAGGTAAATGGGGCCTTCCACAATTGTCATCATTTTCATGAGTGTACAAAAAGTAAACTTTTCATCCAACCCCCCCCCCCCCCCCCCCCCCCTCCACCACACACACCCCACCCACACACACATTCCAAGTTTACTATTTGCACAGTCATGAAACTGTAGAAGGCCCCATGAAAATGATGATGGATTGTACATGATACTCATGGGGCCTTCCACAATTGTCATCATTTTCATGAGTGTACAAAAAGTAAACTTTTCATCCAACCCCCCCCCCTCCACCACACACACCCCACCCACACACACATTCCAAGTTTACTATTTGCACAGTCATGAAACTGTAGAAGGCCCCATGAAAATGATGATGGATTGTACATGATACTCATGGGGCCTTCCACAATTGTCATCATTTTCATGAGTGTACAAAAAGTAAACTTTTCATCCAACCCCCCCCCCCCCCCCTCCACCACACACACCCCACCCACACATTCCGAAGTGTACACCAGCTGGCAAAAAACGATGAAGAAAGTGACTGCAGATTCTCAGGTTGATGGATCATCATTTTTCTTATTCAGGAAAAGCATACAGAGGTCGTTGAACCCCTCCCCTACTCGCCACAATTTTTTCCCTGCAAGTTTAATGCCATAAAACATTTACTTTCACATTTTTTTACCAGAATGACGATGGAAAGTCCAAACCGGCAGTGTGTATCATCATGGATCAGGAAAGTCCCCTCAAATCCACATCATTCAAGTTGATGGTCGAACAAGTGTGCTGCTCTTTTGATATTGTGACAGCTTTTGCATGTTTTGTGAGTGCTTTCTACATCTTTCACTTGAAGTATCCTCCAACACACATTAAAACGCTTGAATTCGCGCAAATTGCTTTGCTCAATATTAAGGACAAATGCCCAGTTGAAAAACCAGTGCTTACTCTGGTCTCAAGGCTTAACAAGTCTATGAAAAAAATAGAGGATTAAGAATCAATTAATGTATCCTCCAACCCAGTGATCAGAGACAACTTTAGTGCAGAATTTCGCTGATTATCTTGTGGATAAAGATGTTTAATTACATGTACAGTGTATACGTTCAGCAACAGCACATCTCTGAAGAATTATCCTTCAAAAAATTTGAGAACTTGTTTATAAGTTGTGAAGTTTTTAAAGCAACAATTAATGTTAGGTGGGATGTGGCATAGATCCATGTTGGGGACTGGGGAATTTAGTTCCTTAAAATTTGCAGGGGGGGGGGGGGGGCTGGAACAGTATGCTGTGTGGGGATGGCTTAAATTTGCAAAATGGAGGGGGCGCTGACAGTACAGGGCACAAGGGACCTTCTCATGCATATTACAATGTTTACGACCCCTGAAACTTCATCAACATAGCCAATTTATCCGTTTTTGTTTTTACTTTTATCTCCAAATTTCAGTGTGATTGATTAATACTTTAATAAACAAACTGGAGACTGGGGTATACAATCGTGTGCATGGAATATCGTACTCCAAACTTCAACTATGACTTGAATATTATGGAGACCTACAGATGCAAGAATATAAAAATATGGGCGGATATCCCGGGGGGTGGGTATACATACTCCCCAATTTTTTTTTCAGGGGATGAGTGATTTAATGAATCATTAAAAAACATGGGTAATTCTGATTTTTTTTTAATATGTAACATTTAATAAACAAGTTCATTTTGCTTTATATAAAACGTGTTCGGAGTTTATGAAAGCATTCGTTGCTATTGAATTGAGACGTTTATATCAATAATTTAGATTCAAGTGCAAGAGGGAAATGTAACTTTTGAATGTTTAAAAGTTGTATTCAAACTGTTGTGATTTGGAAAAAAACATGGGATTAGGGACGGTCCGCCATTATCCCATTCATTTGTCTTGTTCTGCTCTACTTCTGGCAACAGTAGGTTGCAGACACAAATTCAACAATAAAAGGAACTTTGGTAAATTCAGAGTAGAACACCCCACACATTGTAAATTCAAGGATGCCTCTGTCATCCGTTTGTCTTCGGCCAAGTGTTATGGACATGAGTTCTGATAGTTATTTAATCCCATGAATTAGCATAAAATGCGTATTTAGGCCTAATAAATCATTGCATTTTACATGTAATTTATATACATGTTATTATATTCCAGTGTAAGAAAATAGTTATTAATTTGGAAATGCATTACAAATTTAAATTGGAACTTGATGTGTTATTAAAGTGAAGTGTCAAATTCAATTGAAATGTTGAATCCTGTGGGTTTTTTTATTTCTGAAAACATTTTCGGTGTGACTAATTTAACCGACAAAGTAACAGTTTTAATTGGTCAGAATGACAAATCAATCCTTTTGCTTTACTAATTAATGTTTGAGCATTACTAATTAATTTGTGTGCATTACTAAATAATTTTTTGACATTACTAATCACTTAAGAAATTAGTCAAATAAGACACTTTTTCATGACTAATTGTAATTAGTCAAATTAGCCCGTGCACGACTAACTATTTAGTTGTCAAATAAGACAGTGTACATGACTATTTTTTATTAGTCATTCGACTAAATAAAATTTTCAGTGTACCCTCACCCGCGGTTGAACAATCCATACGCCCTGTGGTATTGAATGATGGGCCAACACAACCACCCAAGCGAGCCAGATGGGAATCTGCAGTCCAGGAAAAAATCCCAACAGCCATCATCTTCGAACGGATAAATTGCCATGCAGACATCGATGAACGCCAGATTGTATATTTGATGGACAAGTACTTTGGCCGCTCGGAATTTCTTCTCGTCACTCACAACCCGGCGGCTGATGACATCCCATGCTCCATTGCTGGCCGACATGTACACGGTTTCCTGGAGATGGACACCATATCCAGCAACTCTTCGCCACTTAAGCGTATGAAGTCGGAGGCATATGGCTTATGTGTGAACATCAAGACCGAACGCATACACGCTGCTACGCATTATGACATACCTCAGGATGCCCGGCAAATCTCTCCTGGCACACCACAGCAACAGACAAGACGCCGGCCTAGTCAACACGTACAAACAAGTGCCAGATGACGCAATTTCCAACATGATTTTGCGTAAACGCCAAGAAAGGAGCCATTATCCTCCACCACCCTTTGTCCAGCCACTGCCTACAAGCGAAATGCTATTGTCTCTGATCAGGAAGTACAACTGTAATAAGGCCAAGCAAATGGCCTTATACGATGTAATGAACATGAACATGAATCAACTGGCGGAGACATTCAACAACCGAGAAGGAGACCTTGAAGACTTTGAGACAGTCGAACATTCAGCTGAAATTATCAGCAAATGGTGTAGAGAGCAAGCCATTGACAAGGACCTGTTCCTGGGCGCTGTAATAGAGATAATGGACAAGGTACGTCCCAAGAGAAGCACCCTAGTACTTCACGGTGCATCAAACGCAGGGAAATCCTGGATCGCTCGTTCGTTGACTGATTTGGCAGTCTATCATGGAGAGGTATCACAAGGTCAGCAAGGCGGCGGCGACGCGATTCTAAATAGAATTTTGTTGTATATTTTTTTATTTTAAGGTTAGCCCATTCGGGGAAAGCTCTCCGAGCTTTCCCGAGCTTTCCCATTTATCGAACGACGCCGGCTAACCTTAAAATAAAAAAATATACAACAAAATTCTATTTAGAATCGCGTCACCGCCGTGGAGGTTAAGGTCCATCACTCTTTACATATCCGCCATTTTGTTTGTTTATCAACATTAAATTTATCAAAGTTGCAACGGCGTTGTTTCGCCGCCATGTTGTTTATTTATATTTAGCTCAATAACAAAGAAATTGCACAATAAATATACAAGACACCAGATGTATGATTGGGAAAGGTCGTATGCAAATTATAAACATTTGCATACACTTTAATCCATAAACTTTAAGAACGCTACAATGAATAAACATTACTGTTTATAATAATACAATGAGTAAACTTTATAGAACAAATTTGAAGTATACACTGCCACCTCCATCCGCCATTAGGGCTATTTACATAAATTAAAATCACGTTAGCTGTATCAAACAGGCCCATTGGAATAAATACTGCATGTGAATAAATTAAATTAAATTAACATATTTACAATTCTGATTTTTGCAGTGTAGTGGTTTCCACGATGATGACATCTTCATCATCAAGGAGAACTCGTTCACTCTCTAGGGGCACTGGTGGTAAGTCGTAATCGTCCACTTCCGCTTGGTGGTCGGGGTCAATGACGAGGTAGACAACTTCTTCCGGTAGGTGTACCTTGTTATAGCTCGGTGTCTTGGTCATGAATCTTTCGTCCCAGTGATCTTCATCTCGCCTTGGTGCATGAAACCGTACAACGCTGTCTTGGTGGTCTCCTTCATGGTGGATTCTGTTTTGTTGCAGATATTCTTGTGTCGCTTCTTCCAGCATGTCGTAGGGGTTTGGTGTATAATTTACATCTGGATCGCTTTCTGGGGTATTGGTTGTCTGGCGGCCATTTTGATGTTGTGCCTTCTCTTCTTCTATCTGTTGTGTTCCTGAAACTTCCGGTTTACCTGGATGCTGAAGATAACCCTATGAATGTACTGATGAAAATTAACGTTACATACTGGTGTGAAATTACTACTGAACCGGAAACGGGTGGACGAACCCATTGGATGATGCCTACATTTGGTGTACACCGCCGGGTACCAACAGGCAACGCTGGTGTCAATCAACTGAGACCATTCGTCTACGTGGGCAAACAGAGCAAGACCGAGCAACTCAAAGGCATGGGCAATAAGGCCCGGTACAATAAAGAGGGCGAACTCAACACCGCACACACCAGTGAGCTCACCTTTCCGATCCCCCGGACGACACAAATACGAAGCAATGGGGTTAGCGCGTTACGCGTGCGCGTGACCCTGCGTAGGGGGTTAACGCTCACGCCATACGCTACAGTTAAATGAAAACTCTGTTAATATTAAGGCGCACTAATTCAAATCGGGCCGCAGTGGGGCTGTATATAAACTGTGGTGCGGCGGCGGTGAGTCATTCTTCCAAAAGCACTCGCAATGGATTCTCTCGACTGGTTGAGACAGATGAAGGCCGTGGCTCAGTCTCCAAACACGAATGACGTTGGACATCAAGATGTCGTGCAACCACCCACCCTCTCAAGAGCAGTCAGAGCTGGAATGGTGGACAGCGTTCGTAGAGAGATACAGCCGCAGACGGCTTCAAGTTCGTCTTATGGGCTACCCACATCCACGGCTAATCGACCAACGAGCACTATGGTACTAGACGAAGGACCAACACAACCACCCAAGCGAGCCAGATGGGAATCGGCAATACAAGACAAGATCCCGACCGCAATTATCTTTGAACGCATCAACTGCCATGCGGACATTGACGAGAGGCAGATCGTGTATATCGTCACCGACACCACGAAGTGAAGCTAAGGCGAAAATATCGGATTTTTTTTTATTTCGATTTTTTTTTTATATTTGTTGTTAACAATCCATAATCTTTCATTTTTCAACGTTACATAGCTGAAATTCAAAGCTTTGTAAACAAAATCGGTAAACATTTGCATTTCAAACGTGTAAACATGCTAATAACGTTTTCACGAAGTATCGCTAACCTATATGCCACTTCGTAAAAACTTAATAATTATAATTCAAACGCATTTGGAGTTGCCACGAAGTAACGTATACTTAGCCTGTACTTCGTGAAAACGCGATATGATGACCTCAATGAACAGAAAAGTTTCACGAATAGAGGGCGCGCGCGAATCATCATGGCGTCCTGACAACTGTGCATCATTCTGTATCCACGGTAAGTGGCACATTAATTTGCTCAGGTTTCTGAAAGTATTTTAGATGTTTCCTAACAAGGCGTGTACTACCGTGATCTTAGGATCTCGGAAGAATAATTATTTGGCATTATAGTATTGCGACAATGTATTATATTGATAGTGGGCCGACATGTTTACATCGATCGTTTTGTTTATAGTATAAGGCCTCCTTAGTTACTGCATGAACTGTACAGTGTACAGTAGGACCTACTATACTACTAACGTACGTTAGTACATGTAGTACTTGGCTACTACTTCTTACTAGTAACAGGCCGTGCTACGCACATAACTACTACTTAAGTAGTAGTACTAGTACTAGTGTACCTACTACTGTACTCGTAGTAAGCATGGTATTGCCCCCGGCATGAGTAGTAGTAGGCCTAGTACTAACGTTAGGAGTAGTAGAAGGCCTCATCATAATAAGTAACGTTAACTGTAGCAGTAGAAGTAGTAATGTGTGGTTACGTTTGTAATGTAGGAAGGTTTAAGTTGCCTTAGACACTGATTTTTTAACTGCAGAACTTTCCACAGTAAAGGGGCCTGTAATAAGTTCAGGCCTTCAATTTTTAATAAAAATGAGGAGAGCTGGAAATCGCTCTCCTTAATTAAATCAATATAGAGAATTTAGGAGAGTGATTTGCTCTCACTTATCACTACTGATAAATGTTATATAGCCTAAGGATTAATGAATCCCAAATCAGTTACACTGATGTCAATTGGGCTCCATAGTTCACTAAACACCATATACATCATACTTGTTTTTAACTTTAGATTGTGATGAGGACGATTCACATGCAATCGCAATGAGACAGCTGAAAAGGAGAAAAACCAGGTAACTTAATTAGCATGAACTACCATCAATCATTTAAATTCAGCATACTACGTTACACTGATGTCAAGGCTCCATAGTTCACAAAACACCATTATACATCATACTTGTTTTTAACTTTAGATTGTGATGAGGACGATTCACATGCAATCGCAATGAGACAGCTGAAAAGGAGAAAAACCAGGTAACTTAATTGGCATGAACTACTACCATCAATCATTTAAATCCAGCCTACTACCGGTAGCTTCTTAATAATTCATATTTTTCAGCCTATTATTTAACTAATGACAATAAAATGCTTATTCAAAGGTGTCACTAGAAATATGGATACTCCTTTGCATTTTATAATACATGGGGATGAAATACACCTTCCTCGTTTAATGAATTGTAAGCGATTGAATGTTTGCTAAGAGAAAAATGACTCTCAAATTATTTAAACAGAGCGGTTGAGGTTGCGGCTGATGTTTTAGTTGTTTGGGACAAGGATGGTACAACAAATGTTGTCTCCTTGCTGGAGCTGGGCTTCACCGAACCCGTCAAGAAAGGCTCTAAAGTCAGCATGATGTGGGATGGAGTACCTTGGACAGGCCGTGTTTCGGCAGTCGAAGGAGAATCGGATTTGGACTCGGACTCGGACAACATTCCTCTGGCACAGCTAATGAGAGACACAGGTTGGTCTGACGTGAATTTGGAAAATATAAACAGAACATTACAATAATTGCATTCTCACTAGTAGCTGAGGTGCATAATGCTGAATATTTACAGACAACTCTGACAATATATTTTTTTTAAGACAAAAAGGTATTCTTGCTGAGTAATTGTTTTTGCTGTGGCTATATGCACACATGTAGCAGCGTAGTAAGAATAAAGAAATAAAGCAAATTTTCTGCCTTGAAACAAAATAAAGTGACTATTTTCGTGAAGGTTTTATCATTTTGTTTTACATTTCGAAGGAGTCCTTCACTAAAACATTATTAAATATTTTTTAAATGTGAATTATGCTCCCAAATACTTAGAGTAGTATTTTTTCATTTAGTCATATCCCACAATAAAAGATAGATCGTACGAAAAGAAATAAAACCGCTTTTCTCGCCAACAAAAACAATACTTAAGTTATGTGTAGGCAAAACATTTAGATTATACTTTGTTGATACAGTATGTATGATAATAAAGTTTGGAAATTAAAATAAAAGTTGCGGACAAAATAATTTGGTTTGAACAATCCTCAATATGATTTCGTAATGCTTGATAAATAATTATGCCAAATCTTTGTCTCTCCACAGAACATCGCAAGTCCTCGTCAGTTGCTGAAATCAGCTCACAAGCAGAGACATGTGAAGATTTTTTCTGCAGCAAGGAAGTCTGGGCTGCCTGCCATAGATGTTTATGTTTTTTATGTTATGACCACTTTCTCTTAAATGATACGTGTTCGAAACATAATCTTTTTGCAGCAGCATTAGGCAATTCTACCAGTAACCACAATAGCAAAAAGCCAGAAGTGCCAGCTGCCAGTCCGATGTCTCCTTCATATAGGGCTCAAGCCACTCCCATGAGCCAGATGAACCCAGCAGCGCCAGCTGCCAGTCCGATGTCTCCTTCATACAGGGCTCAAGCCACTACCATGAGCCAGATGAACCCAGCAGCGCCAGCTGCCAGTCCGATGTCTCCTTCATACAGGGCTCAAGCCACTACCATGAGCCAGATGAACCCAGCAGCGCCAGCTGCCAGTCCGATGTCTCCTTCATACAGGGCTCAAGCCACTACCATGAGCCAGATGAACCCAGCAGCGCCAGCTGCCAGTCCGATGTCTCCTTCATACAGGGCTCAAGCCACTCCCATGAGCCAAATGAACCCAGCAGCGCCAGCTGCCAGTCCGATGTCTCCTTCAGACAGGGCTCAAGCCACTCCCATGAGCCAGATGAACCCAGCAGCGCCAGCTGCCAGTCCGATGTCTCCTTCAGACAGGTCTCAAGCCACTCCCATGAGCCAGATGAACCCAGCAGCGCCTGCTGCCAGTCCGATGTCTCCTTCATGCATGGGTCCAGCCACTCTAAGTACCCAGATGATTCCAGCAGTGTCAACTGACATCCCGATGTCTCCTTCATACAGGGATCCAGGAAATGTCAGTAGCCATGTGTCAGAAGTGTCAGCTGCCAGCCCGATGTCTCCTTCCTACAGAGTTCCAGGCAATCCCAATAACCAGTTGAACTCAGCAGTGCCAGCTGACAGCCCGATGTCTCCTTCATACAGAGTTCCAGGCAATCCCAATAACCAGTTGAACTCAGCAGTGCCAGCTGACAGCCCGATGTCTCCTTCATACAGGGTTCCAGGCAATCCCAAAAGCCAGGTGTCAGCAGCGCCAGCTGCCAGCCCGATGTCTCCTTCATACATGCTTCCTGGTAATCCCAATAGCCAGATGTCAGCAGCGACAGCTGAAAGCCCGATGTCTCCTTCATACAGGGTTCCAGGCAATCCCAATACCCAGTTGAACCCAGCAGCGCCAGCTGCCAGTCCGATGTCTCCTTCATACAGGGCTCAAGCCACTCCCATGAGCCAGATGAACCCAGCAGCGCCAGCTGCCAGTCCGATGTCTCCTTCATACAGGGCTCAAGCCACTACCATGAGCCAGATGAACCCAGCAGCGCCAGCTGCCAGTCCGATGTCTCCTTCATACAGGGCTCAAGCCACTACCATGAGCCAGATGAACCCAGCAGCGCCAGCTGCCAGTCCGATGTCTCCTTCATACAGGGCTCAAGCCACTCCCATGAGCCAGATGAACCCAGCAGCGCCTGCTGCCAGTCCGATGTCTCCTTCATACAGGGCTCAAGCCACTCCCATGAGCCAGATGAACCCAGCAGCGCCAGCTGCCAGTCCGATGTCTCCTTCAGACAGGTCTCAAGCCACTCCCATGAGCCAGATGAACCAAGCAGTGCCAGCTGCCAGTCCGATGTCTCCTTCATGCATGGGTCCAGCCACTCCAAGTACCCAGATGATTCCAGCAGTGTCAACTGACATCCCGATGTCTCCTTCATACAGGGTTGCAGACAATCCCAATAGCCAGATGTCAGCAGTGTCAGCTGACAGCCCGATGTCTCCTTCATACATGCTTCCTGGTAATCCCAATAGCCAGATATCAGCAGCGCCAGCTGACGGCCCGATGTCTCCTTCATACAGGGTTCCAGGCAATCCCAATAGCCAGATGTCAGAAGTGCCAGCTGCCAGCCCGATGTCTTAATCATACAGGGTTCCAGACAATCCCAATACCCAGATATCAGAAGTGGCAGCTGCCAGTCCGATGTCTCCTTCATACAGGGTTCCAGGCAATCCCAATAGCCAGATGTCAGAAGTGGCAGCTGCCAGCCCGATGTCTCCTTCCTACAGAGTTCCAGGCAATCCCAATAACCAGTTGAACTCAGCAGTGCCAGCTGACAGCCCGATGTCTCCTTCCTACAGAGTTCCAGGCAATCCCAATAACCAGTTGAACTCAGCAGTGCCAGCTGACAGCCCGATGTCTCCTTCATACAGGGTTCCAGGCAATCCAAATAGCCAGGTGTCAGCAGCGCCAGCTGCCAGCCCGATGTCTCCTTCATACATGCTTCCTGGTAATCCCACGAGCCAGATGTCAGCAGTGGCAGCTGACAGCCCGATGTCTCCTTCATACAGGGTTCCAGACAATCCCAGTAGCCAGGTGTCAGAAGTGGCAGCTGCCAGTCCGATGTCTCCTTCATGCAGGGGTCCAGCCACTCCAAGTACCCAGATGAACCCAGCAGCGACAGCTGACAGCCCGATGTCTCCTTCATGCATGCTTCCTGGTAATCCCAATAGCCAGATGTCAGCAGCGACAGCTAACATCCCGATGACTCCTTTATACAGGGTTCCAGGCAAGCCAAATAGCCAGGTGTCAGCAGCGCCAACTGACAGCCCGATGTCTCCTTCATACATTCCTGGTAATCCCACTAGCCAGATGTCAGCAGCGTTACCTGATAGCCTAATGTTTCCTTCATACAGGGTTCCAGGCAATCCCAGTAGCCAGATAAACCCAGCAGTGTCAGCTGATAGCCTAATGTCTCCTTCATACAGGGTTCCAGGCAATCCCAATAACCAGATAAACCCAGCAGTGTCAGCTGACAGCCCGATGTCTCCTTCATACAGAGTTCCAGGCAATCCAAATAACCGGTTGAACTCAGCAGTGCCAGCTGCCAGCCCGATGTCTCCTTCATACAGGGTTCCAGGCAATGCTAATAGCCAGATGTCAGCAGCGCCAGCTGACAGCCCGATGTCTCCTTCCTACAGAGTTCCAGGCAATGCCAGTAGCCAGATGATTCCAGCAGTGTCAGCTGACAGCCCGCTGTCTCCTTTATACAGGGTTCCGGGCAATCCCAATAACCAGTTGAACTCAGCAGTGCCAGCTCAAGCCACTCCCATGAGCCAGATGAACCGAGCAGCGCCAGCTGCCAGTCCGATGTCTCCTTCATACAGGGCTCAAGCAACTCCCATGAGCCAGATGTCAGCAGCGCCAGCTGACGACCCGATGTCTCCTTCATACAGGTTCCAGACAATCCCAATAGCCAGATGTCAGAAGTGGCAGCTGCCAGTCCGATGTCTCTTTCATACAGAGTTCCAGGCAATCCCAATAACCAGTTGAACTCAGCAGTGCCAGCTGACAGCCCGATGTCTCCTTCCTACAGAGTTCCAGGCAATCCCAATAACCAGTTGAACTCAGCAGTGCCAGCTGACATCCCGATGTCTCCTTCATACATGCTTCCTGGTAATCCCAATAACCAGTTGAACCCAGCAGCGACAGCTGACAGCCCGATGTCTCCTTCATACATGCTTCCTGGTAATCCCACTAGCCAGATGTCAGCAGCGACAGCTGCCAGCCCGATGTCTCCTTCATACAGAGTTCCAGGCAATCCCAATAACCAGTTGAACCCAGCAGCGACAGCTGACAGCCCGATGTCTCCTTCATACATGCTTCCTGGTAATCCCACTAGCCAGATGTCAGCAGCGACAGCTGCCAGTCCGATGTCTCCTTCATACAGGGTTCCAGGCAATGCTAATAGCCAGATGTCAGCAGCGCCAGCTGACTGCCCGATGTCTCCTTCCTACAGGGATCCAGGCATTCCCAGTGCCCAAATGGACACTGTTGTGCCATTTGAGAGCTGGATGTCACCTGCATATCATTCTGACAGCTTGGTTAATGGAACTTTAGATGTATTAAATATATCTGAAATTGAAGAGGCAATGCCAGAAGATTTTCCTGTTGATGGTGATGGTGAAGCTAGACCACTTTCAAATAAGCCGGTCAAAGCAATTCGAAGTAAAAACGCCATTGTGAAAGAAAAGCGAAACCGAGGAGAAGCTCATTACACGGAAAAAACAAACAGATTGATGCCTTCAAAACGAAATAGTATTGAAAAAAGTAAATGTGTATTATGCAGGTCCAAAGGTTTTGACTGCCAAAATATAACCGAAGCAGAAGGTATACGCATACGAAATACCTATTATGACATCGGAAAGCTGTCCTGCCAACGAGAATGGCTTAGTAAATACATAGAAAGGGAAAAAACTGACAAAAGACGACAAAAAGTCAAGTATTACCTTCCTAGCGTCGATTCACAGATGGAAAAGAGAAGAGTTTGCAAGGCAATGTTTCTTGGTGTTCTCGGAATATCTGAATCGCAAGTAAACACGGTAATAAAGAAAACTGGGCCTTACGGAATGCTTGAGGGCGAAAAAAGAGGTGGTAGGCAGCAGAAAGAGAGAGATGAACGTCTGAGGGAAGAAGTAAGAGGTCACATAGATAAATTTCCTCGCGTAGAATCTCATTACTGTAGGGCCAACAGTAAATGTCAGTTTTTGTCTTCCGACTTGAACTGTGTGATTATGCACAACATGTATAAAAAAGACCACACCGATGGAGCCTCTCTTTCATTGTATAAGAAGGTATTTTGGTCCCTTAATCTCAAGTTCCACCGTCCTAAAAAGGACATGTGTGGCTTGTGCGACACCTTTCTTCGTGGTACAGAAGATACTCAGCAGACAATGAAAGAAGACTACGAAAGGCACATAAGTGAAAAGGAAGAAGTTCGCAGACTGAAGGACATGGCTAAGGAAAGAGCAAGTCGAAACAAGACATTCAATGCAGCCGTCTTTGACCTTCAGCAGGTTATTTACCTGCCGAAGTCGACACGATCTGAGCTTTTTTACAAACGCCGCCTTGCAAATTATAATTTCACCATATATGAGCTTGCTAACAAAGAGGGGCATTGCTATGCATCTCATGAAGGCCAAACCGGTCGAGGATCGTGCGAGGTTGCATCTTACGTACATCACTATTTAAGAGGACTCGACAAACGGGGAGTTCATCAGGTTGACTTGTTTTCAGACGGATGCGCAGGACAAAACAAAAACTCAATATTGCCAGCAATGCTTCTCTCGTTTGTTACCAAATCGTTGTCCGTGAACGTTGTAACCATGCACTTCTTTGAAGCGAATCACGGACAATCCGAAGGAGATTCGATGCATAGCACCATAGAAAGGGCTATAAGTCAGGTCAACGAAATTATGGTACCTTCCCAGCTGTTGACCATTTTCAGAATGGCCAGAAAGGATCCAAGGCCGTACAATGTAATCCCAGTTAAATCATCTGATATAGATGACTGGAAAAGTCTGAGCCAAAAACAAGGTATCCTAAGGGTGCGCATCTCAGAGGACTTGAAGGCTGTTGATTGGACTAAGTTTAAACAAATACAATTGAGGAAAAACGCACCGAACGAAATCAGATTTAAGTATTCCCATAGGGATCCATTGTTCTCTGTTGTCAAACTTGCTACTCCCAGGAGAAGCTCTGAGGTCGACAATCTTTCGTGCCAGCCTCGATATGAGTTTTCAAGACCAAAACTGTCAGCTGGAAAGTTCAAAGATTTGGAAACACTGTGTCGTGGTAACACTGCCGTCATTTCCCATCCTTACTACCAAGCCTTTTACCTCCAGCTTCCACACTGAACAACTGGTTTCTGCAAAACCTTCCCCATGTTTAAAGGTAGTATCATACTTTGGTAGCATACCGAAACAGAAGTTTTCACAGATTTACCTATAACTTACAGGGTATTAAGATGGTGATGGTAGAAACATACCGTAAAAATATTTCTGCCTGAACTGCTGTATTTATAGAGAAAAGAGTACAACCAATGACCAAAATTATTAAAAATTAAAAATCAAAAATAAAAGAGAAAAGACTTAAGAAATACTGCGGCCGCTTTTCGTTTTCTCGATTAAGTGGGCAACGTATGGGACTGGAATTTTCACAGATTACTGTTATTGTATCTTCCTTGATATTTTTGCCCAGGAATCTGCATTTTCTCTGAAAAAAAACACACACAAAAACCATGTATGATACTACC
The DNA here is from genome assembly GCA_963971285.1 of Astropecten irregularis. NCBI lineage: Eukaryota > Metazoa > Echinodermata > Asteroidea > Paxillosida > Astropectinidae > Astropecten > Astropecten irregularis. Next base: position 11,330 of record CAXARH010000105.1, on the reverse strand, counting down.
TTGAACAATACGCGTATTATGACCATTGATGCAAAAATGTAAAGAACAATAATTGTCTAAATTTCCAATACATGTATCTGCTTTTGAAGCTGAAGACACTATTATCAACCTTCATTGCATGTTTGTAATTTGTGCTCTTTTGCTATCTATACCATCACAATTCGTATGTATACGTCTCAAGATAACTGAATAATTTCTCTGACTAGTGAAACCTTCGTGAAAAGTCGTCTTGGTTGCTGCAGTAGCTTATTTTTATGGTTGTGAAACTCTCGGGCAAAAAGACCTCAAAGAGTGCAAAATGTGGCTGCTAAAGATTCTTTTCTAACTCATCGTTTGGGACCCACGCTTCTCCTATACTTATTCAATGTCACTGGCTTCCAGTACAATTTTGAATTTGTTTTAAAGGTGTAATACATTATTAGTAGTAATATACCCAAATATATCGTGGATTTCCTGAATTTGGTCGTATTTTGTATCTATTAGGTATCCACACTTGGAATATCTTCCTGGCAAAGTGCACAAACTAATGCCAATTAATCATACAGCCTGCTCCCACACTCGGGGATCAAACCTCAAATGGAATTGTCGTCAAATCTCTCTTGTTTTACACCAAACTTTCTGGGAAGACATTTCATTCAAGGAAAGCCTCTTCATTGTAACTTATTTATGACGCTTTATCTACAATAAGGCTCATTTAATAATTAAATGAGCCTTATTGTAGATAAAGCATCATCCTCATTAGAACATGGCTTCTGCGCAGCGCAGAACCAATAAGTATCATTATTGTTGCACATTGTACCAAACATCCGCTATAATTATGGTCATTGAAGTATTTTAGATGGTCGAATAAAATTAATTGTCTTTTACAATTACGTCATTTCAAAGTCAAATTTTCGTATGCGAGTTGCAAATTACTTGTGACACATAAGATAACTGATTAAAAGTACAAGTATGTTTATTATGAAAATGAACAATGAATTTTCGTGTCCAGCAACAAAATTCTACTTCCCAAAAGCAGGTGTGTGTATTTTTTGTTTAATTTCAATATAACGCATGACAGCTTGTAATTGACAGCTTGCACATTTTCACAATGAACTTTTTTAAACTGGATTGTGTCAGACTTTTTAAATAACTGAATGTCGCATCCATGTATTGGACTTTTCTTATAGTTATTATTTGGAGGAAATACCCAGGTTATAACATTATAAATTTAACAGGTAAAATTGTCGATATGAACTTTCCAAAGAAACATAATTCTGTATAATACTGTGGAGAGTGTCAATTCCAACGTTGCAATAAATTTTTAAAGATTTGTGTTGACTTAAATCAAGACCAGTATCATGTTTTCTTTAGCAGTTGTGCTGCAACACATTCGCCCATGTTTTGTTCCCCATTTAGGTATAGACCTTATCCACGGTGCATCAATCGTCCATTCGAAGGAGTGAAATCAAACCGAGGCATGGATTCAAAGTAGTCTTTTCCAACGGGTATGCAAGTTATGTTCCCGTCACCGAGAGAGAAATTAATAAAGGGGTTGAATCGCTTTTAATTAAAGTCGGTTTTCTGAACCAGAATTTAATATTGCATTGGATCCTTTTACTTTCATATTGATATTCACAGTGACCTTAACTAGATAAACCAGCTTCTGCGTTTTCACGAAGTATCGTCAACCTGTATACATGGAGAAATAGTAACGACTACGCCGATTTTGAGTTTTCACGAAGTAACTCTATGCGCGCACAGTGGTACAAATCCTGTTTTCGAGTTTTGACGAAGTGACTTTATCATTAATGTGTTAATAATGTTGCCATACTTTCATCTCTGGTAAAAGAAAAATTATGTTTACCTAAATTAACTCATATTTTTGCCACTCTTCATTGGATATTAGTATTCAAACTTCGGATTGCAGTAATAATCGCACTCACCAAGTCCGTTAGCTTCAGGGGCCGTTTTCTTCAAATATTAAAAATGCGAATTGGGTGGGTTAACGTCACTTCGTGGTGACGGCGTCGATATGATGGAGAAATACTTTGGCCGTTCAGAATTTCTCCTAGTGACGCACAACCCAGCGGCTGATGATATTCCATGCTCCATTGCTGGCCGTCATGTCCACTGCTACCTCGAAATGGACACCATATCAAGCAACTCGTCGCCACTAAAGCGTATGAAGTCAGAAGCATACGGCTTATGTGTTAACATTAAGACTGAACGAATCCATGCCACAACCCACTACATGACATTATCTTCGAATGCCCGGCAAGTCACTATTGGCTCACCATAGCAACCGACAAGATGCTGGCTTAGTCAACACCTACAAACAGGTTCCTGATGACGCAATTTCAAATATGATTTTGCGTAAACGTCAAGAGAGGAGTCACTATCCGCCACCACCCTTTGTACAACCACTACCGACCAGCGAGATGCTGTTGTCATTGATCCGGAAATACAATTGCAGCAGTGCGAACGAATTCATGGAGAGGGTAACGAGATTCGAGACGAATGATGTACGCGCGCAGGTGGAACGCGCCTTTTTCAAGCAGAATTTCCACCAACTATTCAACAAGGCCAAACAAATGGCCTTGTATGACGTCATGAACATGGACATGAACCAATTGGCAGAAACTTTCAATAACAGAGAAGGAGACTTGGAAGATTTCGAAACCGTTCAGCACTCGGCGGAAATCATCAGCAAGTGGTGTCGAGAACAGGCCATCGACAAAGACATGTTCCTGGGCGCTGTCATTGAGATCATGAACAAGGTACGACCCAAGATTAACACTCTAGTTCTCCATGGTGCTTCCAATGCAGGAAAATCATGGATTGCTCGGTCATTGACCGATTTGGCCGTCTACCATGGTGAGGTGTCGCAAGGGCAACAAGGTTATGCATTCTTGTTTCAAGAATGCATAGATAAGCGCGTCATTTTGTTAAATGAACCCTATCTGGACCAATGTGTGATAGAAAAAGTTAAAATCATCATGGAAGGCCAGCCGACAATGGTGCCCATAAAGCACCAACATGAAGCATATCTGCGGCGAACAACTGTAATTGTCACAACCACCACCCCGATCTGGCGTCTAGCAGCGAAAGAAGAACTAATGATACGGAACAGAGGTATGTTCTTTGAAAACCTCAAGGCTCAGGAGTGGCTTCAACATGTACACAAGCGTTGCCATCCTCTGGTCTGGAATCAACTGTGTAAACACGGATTTCCTCATGGAACGGCCTACGATAACCGCACCTTACCAGCCACACCAGCATCACCTGAACAATCACAACCTGATTTTCAAGAATGGCAGGATGAGGCACCCCCAGAGTGGCTGGCAGATGTCATCAAACAGATAGAAGAAGAGGAGGCACAACATCAAAATGGCCGCCAGACAACCAATACCCCAGAGAGCGATCCAGATGTGGATTATACACCAAACCCCTACGACATGCTGGAAGAAGCGACACAAGAATATTCTGCAACAAAACAGAATCCACCATGAAGGAGACCACCAAGACAGCGTTGTACGGTTTCATGCACCAAGGCGAGATGAAGATCACTGGGACGAAAGATTCATGACCAAGACACCGAGCTATAACAAGGTACACCTACCGGAAGAAGTTGTCTACCTCGTCATTGACCCCGACCACCAAGCGGAAGTGGACGATTACGACTTACCACCAGTGCCCCTAGAGAGTGAACGAGTTCTCCTTGATGATGAAGATGTCATCATCGTGGAAACCACTACACTGCAAAAATCAGAATTGTAAATTCACAATTTATTCACATGCAGTATTTATTCCAATGGGCCTGTTTGATACAGCTAACGTGATTTTAATTTATGTAAATAGCCTTAATGGCGGATGGAGGTGGCAGTGTATACTTCAAATTTGTTCTTTAAAGTTTACTCATTGTATTATTATAAACAGTAATGTTTATTCATTGTAGCGTTCTTAAAGTTTATGGATTAAAGTGTATGCAAATGGTTATAATTTGCATACGACCTTTCCCAATCATACATCTGGTGTCTTGTATATTTATTGTGCAATTTCTTTGTAATTGAGCTAAATATAAATAAACAACATGGCGGCGAAACAACGCCGTTGCAACCATTGATCTCCATTATACACTGGATAGGACACGCGTATTCTTTTTGTACAGCGCTTCCTGTAAAAACGCGCAGCCCCGTTTAGGAGGGTTGCGCATGCGCTGATGAATGCCATCATGATAGTTCACAGTAGTTATTTATAGATAAAAATAAGGCTAACTTAATACAATATCGTTGAGTTGATGAGTTTTGTTTGCTCCAAATTAAAAAAATGTATCGCCACCCTACCAAATAAGTTACCGGCAAACTACAGCTTACTACGATCATTCAAAAAAGGCAAATGAAATAAGGATTCTAGAATTATTTTCAAATAAAGTTATAATTATTCCCACACACTTAAACGTATTGTTCTGCAGACTAAAACGCTTACTTATGGAATCAAATCCCTCTTTTTGTGTCATCCGTGCACCCGGCATTTGTAGGCCTACATCCACAAACGCATAACACATCCTATAATCCATAGTAAGGTATTTCCTCCAAAAGTTTAATTCTAAACCACTCGAAAATCAGCAAAATATATGGCAAATTTATTGCCCCAACCCCCAAACTTCATTTGTTTGTGTTGCGTACGGTCTCTGCGCCGACCCGCGCTTGAAGTTTCTAAACCCTCCTGTGCAAACGCACGCGTTGCACAAGATGGCGCGCGATGTCCTATCCAGTGTATAATGGAGATCAATGGTTGCAACTTTGATAAATTTAATGTTGATAAACAAACAAAATGGCGGATATGTAAAGAGTGATGGACCTTGACGGCGGCGAATATATATTTCGTGGTTGACCTTGGGGTCACCGCCGCCGGTATATATATACAATTAAAAATATGTATTCGCCGCCGTCAAGGTTCCTCCACGGCGGCGACGCGATTCTAAATAGAATTTTGTTGTATATTTTTTTATTTTAAGGTTAGCCGGCGTCATTCGGGGAAAGCTCTCCGAGCTTTCCCATACCTTGACGGCGGCGACCGGTTGTTGCAGCGGCTACAAAGTGTAAGAGCAGGTGAAGGAACAGTCTCTGTGCTCCCGATGATCACTGCAGAAGTGCTGAACCGAGACATAAATGTGATCTTTGATACCTTTGCGACGCTGACTTTGGTGAGAGACGACCTTGCCAGAGCCTGCAAGTTTCCAAGTAAGCCAGTCACTGTAGATATATCGACGCTTGGCGGTGAGAGGTCACTCCTGCATACCAGGGCATACAAGATGACAGTGACATCCAAAGAAAGGTACGGAAAATCATTTTCCATAACTGCAGTCGGTGTACCCGAGATAACCAATGTTTCAGCGATCAGCAATGCCCTGAGATTGAATGTTGAGCAGAAGATAGGCGAACCCATACACAGAGGGAGCGGAGCAGTGGACGTCCTGATTGGCATCAACTATGCAAAGATGCATACTGGAAGATGTATTGATGTAGGTAACTACGCTACCAGGAAGTCACCGCTAGGATGGGTTGTATTTGGTGCCTACACCGATGGAGTTACCGGTCAACAGAGCAATCCTGTACTTCTAGTTAAACTATCTCAGCCTGTCGACATGGCGCAGTTCTGGACAACTGAAGAAATGGGTGTGAAACTGCCCACCTGTAAGTGTGACACAAAGGATGTCACTCTGAGCCCTGAAGACACCAAGAAGTTCGACGAGATGTGGCAGTCATGTGAGAAAGTTGATGCACACTGGATGATACCCTACCCCTGGATAAGATCTCCAGATGAGTTGCCCAATAATGAAGGTCAGTGCTTTGCAAAGCTTTGCTCTCTCGAGAAAAGGCTTAAGAAGACACCGGAATCTGCAGCACAGTACAGCAAGGCTATAATTATGCGACCTAGTCGACCGTGGATTTGCTCAGAAACTGACCAACATGGAGAAAAGTGAATACAAAGGGCCGACTCATGACATTCCTCATCACGCTGTTCTGAGACCTGAAAGTGCAAGCACTCCAGTGAGAATTGTCTTCAACTCATCAAGTGTATGTAACGGTGCTTCACTGAACGACTTCTGGCATAAAGGGCCAGATCTACTGCAGAACATCAATGGAGTCATATTGAGGTTTCGTGAATTCAAGGTAGCCGTCGCAGCAGATATTAGCAAGATGTTCTACCAAGTGAAAATACCACTGAACGACATACATGTACCAGGTGAAAGTTTCACGTAAATTATTGTGTATTTTACCAGGTGTATTTTCGTATATTTCCGGGCGTAATTTCTTTAATTTGTAGATGTAATCCTGTAAGTTGTAAAGGATTCATTTATTCTGTAAACATTCCCGTCGGATGCCAGTTGCAGGTGTAATTTCGCCATAATTATTTTTTGGACGCAATTCTGTAAATTTTAAGATTAATATTAATTCTGTACCAATTCGTTTGACTAGTTTTCCTGTATATACGTATTTACCCATTGATGCGACTTCCTCGCATGGTGGGGAGAGTGTTCCGCTGAGGAACAACCCGTAATTAATTTCCATTGTTTCTGTTTATCTACCTGTTAATTTCTTGCTGTTTCTGTCCTTGGGCGCGCGCCCATCCTGACGCGCGTCGCGTTCCGTTTAGAATTGTTATAGCATTATTTAGAGTACGCCAATAATATTCGTTTTGTTTCAGTCCATTCTGTATCGACTTTCCGTAAGTAACGGAAGCACTGTAATCTGAATCTCCGAACTGTTATACTGAACTGTTATACTGAACTGTTATGGTGTTATCCGCCATATCTGTAAGAGCGACTACTCCTGGTCTGTGGGATAAAGTTGTAAGTCAAGTTGTTCTCTGTTTCTGTTTTTCCGTAATTAGCCTGAATCTGTTATCTGTTAAAGACTTTTATGTGAAACTGGCGGATTTCTGTTTTCCGCAATCTGAATATTCTGTAATCTGTTAATTGCTTGCTGTCATGTTTGAACCTCTGTCGTCTTAATGTTTATTTAACTGCTGCTTTTTTCTTGATTTCGGTTTCTTTCAGAATTGAATAAAACAATCATAATTTTACAGTTAACCACATCCCGTCTCCGACTCCCCTCACCGATTGACCCAATCGAGTTCCCGCCCTGAAACCCAAAACCACGCAGTGTTCCCAGAGAGTTCCCGCCCTGACCTTTGACCCAACGCCGCCCGCATATATATATATAAAAATATAATAAAACAAATTTTTCGCCGCCGTCAAGGTTCACAGAGCCAAGCGGAAGCGGATCGACCCTTTATTCCATTTCCGGTGCACCTGTGGGGATACAATTACTGCGGTCCCGGAACTAGAGATTTCAACCGGAAGCCACTAGACCACGTCGATTATCTGTGTCGTATGCACGATCTACAATATGCAGACCCTAGTATTCCAACGTCAATGGCAGATAAACAATTTGTGTTCAACTTGTTCAAGACACCAGGAATGACAGCCTTCTTTCTAAAGTCAATCTTCCAGACAAAAATTTGGTTTGACACAAAGTTCCCCGGTCTGACGGATTATGTGTTTCGACCGACTGCAGGTGCCCATAATCATTTCATGTCCCGAGATGAATTGATTCAAGATACAGGTGCTTGTGTGGAGAGAAGTGATTGGATCATGGAACATACTAATGAATTGGGTTCACCTGATTATGGGCGAAGAAATCCATTGATGCCTCGCGGTCAAGAGTTTTCATTTGGTCTGTCTGATGCGCATGTCTGGGAAGAAATACCTACAGAATTGGTGCAACCCGGTCTGGAACCTGCACCTGATCCCTTGGCTACACCTGTTACAGCACCATTGATACCAGTAGTGGATCCCAATTTTCAACAATCTTTGGAAGCTGGTGTTATTGACCCTTGACATAAACCCTATGACAATGAAGATCTGGAGAACGCTTGGGTGATTCGACCTAGTTTTGCCGAAAATGTCAAAGAAAAGGCACTAGAATTGGCATGGGAATATTATTCTCCCTATAAGATTGACTTTTTGGATAACGCATTGGTACCACTGTAGTGGCAAACTCAAGAGTGGAGAAATCCAGGTGATAATTCACCCCGTTGTATAGCCTATAGAGGAACGGATGAGGAAAAGTTGTACGTTTCACGGCAAGGTTTGAAAGCTATGGCTGTCACCTGGGAAGATTTTACCGTACAGCGTTTACATGAGCATACCGTGCATTGTTATCTTGGTGGAAATGACGACAGGTGCGCTTCTTTGGCCGAGACAAAGTTGACCGTTGCTCCTCCTCCTGCCTTTGCTACGTACAAAAGAAATGAGAATTTCAATCCTGATTACTAAGAGCAGACGGGTTCAGTGAAACAACGATGGCGGAATTCCATGGTTAGTGGACAATACCAGCACAAGGAGACGATTTCTTATACAGAAGATGTTTTTTTTTGGATGCCAGAGATACATCAAGTCTACCTGATTGTGATACGCCAGCTATTGGTGATTATATCGTGTGGAAGAAAGAAGGTGTCTTTGGTGAATTTTGTCAACGTATTGGTATACCGACAACACACAGTGCTTATACCCGAGCGTATCAACCTGAGAAGATGATGAATGCCCTAAAGTATAGAGTGCAGTATCTTGGGAATTACCAAGCCTCCATTTTGAATGCCCATTATTCAGAAGAAGGATTAGACGTGAATGAAGAATCTCATCACCGGTTCATTTTCACTGGATGGGCCCCTCATCAATCACCCGTGGGACATGATGTTGCTCAATGAGTCATAGAGAGTGCAGCCTTTGATAATTTCAGGTGGCATGTATCCAAAGCGCTAAATACAGTGGATTATGTTCCTAATGTCATTCAACTCTTTTGGGAAGACGACTTCCGGTTGCGATGGTTCAACACTGTGAATTTTGGTAAAGATACAGAGTACCAGTGGTTTAACCCGTACGGAGATATCCCTGAGGATTCCATCAAGAATGGTGCTGGTACATGGGCCCAGTTGTCTGATCAAGATAAACAAGATATTATTGATCAATTGGAGGAGATTCATCACGAGGATTACGTACTACAATACCGACACGACCATCTCATTTACTGGAAGGGTAATGAAATTTATCTCTATGGCGACCACCTGTTTCAAGGTAGAACGGTGAGCCAATTACAAAGTGGTACGCCCAGGCTATGTGACAATAGAAAGCGCGCCAATGACGTCATCGAAACAGACGCACCTAAGCTAAAACGCTTAAAACATTCGACCGAACCGCCACCTGCACCAGATGAAGACCAGCCTCCAGCGGGTGAAGACCAACAACCAGAAGGACCGCAACGTGTGCCATACGATCCAGATCAAGATCCTAACCCAGATTCACCTGGTGATGCACATCAAGACCCACAACAACCATTAACACCACCCGATACAGAAGACGAATTTGAACCGGAAGTACCTGGTCCTGGAGCCATGGCATCGTCAGAGACCGGAAAAGAAGCCGCAGCACCCCTCGACGGGGGAGATACCGCCCCTGGCCCGGGTCATCATGATGGCCCGTCATCTGTGGGACCGAATACGTTTCGGTATAGCAAAAGCTTTACACATTACGTCACCACTGCCGCGAACCAAGGCATACAGAATTTTCACCAACTATTCAATAAAGCAAAACAGATGGCCCTATACGATGTCATGAACATGGATATGGAGAAATTGGCAGAGATCTTCACCAGCAGGGAGTGCGACCTAGACGAGTACGAAACAGTGGAAGAAAGCGCCTCCATCTTGTCCAAATGGTGCAGTGAACAAGGAATTGAAGCCGACTTGTTTCTTGGAGGAGTCGAAGAAATCATGAACAAGGTCAGATCCAAAATCAACACTCTAGTATTAACACGGTGCGTCTAATGCTGGCAAGAGTTGGATAGCTCGCTCACTCACAGAACTATCAGTCTACCTAGGAGAATTGTCACAGGGACAGGCAGGCTACGCCTTCTTGTTCCAGGAGTGCTGTGACAAACGCCTTATCCTCCTCAATGAACCATACCTAGACCAGTGCGTCATTGAAAAAGTAAAAATAATCATGGAGGGACAGCCCACGATGGTGCCAATCAAGCACCAGCATGAGGCCTACTTGCGCAGAACACCAGTGTTTGTGACGACCAATTCGCCTATCTGGCGTCTAGCAGCAAAGGAAGAAGCAATGATAAGAAACCGGGCCATCTTCTTTGAAAACCTAACCGCTCAGGAATGGCTGAAGGATGTTCACAAGAGACGTCACCCACTCGTATGGGACCACATCATGAAGCATGGTTTCCCACACCCCACGACATGGGATAATTCACACTTACCGGAAACACCTGCATCACCAGAACCAAGTGAACCAGATTTCCAGGAGTGGCAAGATGAGGCCCCACCAGAATGGCTTGCTGAAGAAGTTGCACAAATCGAGAGGGAAGAAGGAGAACATTTCGGACACATTGACAGCCCACCAGACAGTCAGACCTCCGATGTACACATCGACTTCACGCCTAATCCCACCGACATGCTAGAACTCATAACAGAACAGTATCTGCAAGAAGCAAGAATCCTAGTCCTGCAACGAGGAGAGCACCTAGACGACCTATTGCATAACAGCTGCGTCAGGTTCCACTGCGACAAGGAAGATGGCCAACGACGGGAACAACAATTCCGCCAACGCACAGATTTCTTCCAGAAAGTCATCTTGCCGGATGAAACGGTGTTTCTTGTACAAGATGAAGATGGACATGGAGAGAAAAAGAAATCATTAAAAACAAGCAGCTAAGAAAACGGTAAAGGTAATTAATTGATTGCGCCGACCGTGTAGTCTTGGCAACGATTGTTGACGTTAGACTTTCACACATGCGCAACAGAAATATTTTCACCAACAAATTTAAGTTGAAGAATGACAACATCAACCTGGCAAATAAAATTATCTTGAGATGTTTTTCAGTCGTGTCCGTCGCATGGGTGGACTGAATAACAATCCAAACGGTCTTCAGTTTAAATGGGCCCTAATTGCATTCTACATGTATAATGAAAAACTCAGTTGCCCCGTAAAGGGTGCCAATTGTAGGCCCTTAGTGTAGAGAAGCCAGCAAACAATCTCTTCCAAGCAACATCATCAGCAATTCGTCACACCCAATGACTAAATGCAGAGGTTTGCCTAGCTCCTGTCAGAGCCATCAGAATTCCACGATTATGTGCTTCATTAATCTTGTGCAAAAATACAAAGTGGCTATTTTTATTATACTTTATGCAAAAATCTGTGATGTAAGAATACAAGTTTATAATATGTATGGTGATACTGCAAGCTCACTTTACACTGTACATATATGGTAAAA
>CAXARH010000104.1:0-10195 GCA_963971285.1 Astropecten irregularis | reverse complement strand
ACCAATAGACTATGTTAGGCAAGGTCTTTCATTTGTGACACAATGCTTGACCTCTGTGACCTCTACTTCCGGTCAAACAGGAAGTAGCTCCCCTTTTTAAAGTGGTAAGAGCTGTGATCTTGATTCTTTCTCCAATAGACAATGTTAGGTAAGGTCTTTCTTTGTGACACATTGTTTGACCTCTGTGACCTCTACTTCCGGTCAAACAGGAAGTAGCTCCTCATTTAAAAGTGGCAAGAGCTAGGATCATGATTCTTTCACCTAAAGTGAATGTTACGCAAGGTTTTTTCTTTGTGATACATTGGTTGACCCCTGTGACCTCTACTTCCGATCAAACAGGAAGTGGCTCCTCATTTAAAAGTGGTTAGAGCTAGGATCATGATTCTTTCACCAAAGGTCAAAGTTAGGCAAGGTCTTTCATTTGTTTTACATTGTTTGACCTCTGTGACCTCTACTTCCGGTCAAACAGGAAGTAGCTTCTCATTTAAAAGTGGTAAGAGTTATGGTCATGATTCTTTCACCAATAAACAATGTTAGCGAAGGTCATTCATTTGTGGCACATTGCTCGACCTCTGTGACCTCTCCTTCCGGTCAAACAGGAAGTAGCTCCTAATTTAAATGTGGTAAGGGCTAGGATCATGATTCTATTGTCGAAAGTCGATGTTAGGCAAGGTCTTTCTTTGTGACACAAATACGACCAATTCATGTGAGTTTATGATTAAAGGTGCACACTTCAAATGTATAAAACAAAAGATCATAATCAACTGTCTTTTTGTGTGTATGACAATTTTTTCAATAAAAACGGAAACGGAAAAGCCTTGTGTTCTGATTTCAACAGACACAATCTCTAGTTCTTCTTCCTCTTCTTGTCGCCAAATTTCCTATAGACTTAGCACAGGGGTATTCTGGCACCCACTTTGGTCACTTTTAAGCAATCCATCTTAACCAAACTTGGTCCAAGTAAAGTCCATGAGGCCTAGTTGTACCGCGAACAATGACGTCATTCTGACGTCATCAGGTGTCAAATTACAAACAATTTAAATTTAAAAATCAAAATCTTAAAAAATCAACAAAAAATCAACCGTTTGAGATATTAAATCAATTCTTTGGCCAAGTGTCAATACTAGGCCCGGTCTTTCTTTGTGACACATTGCTTGACCTCTGTGACCTCTACTTCCGGTCAAACAGGAAGTAGCTCCTCATTGAAAAGTGGCAAGAGCTAGGATCATGATTCTTTCACCAAATATCAATGTTAGGCAAGGTCTTTCTTTGTGACACATGGCTTGACCTCTGCGACCTCTACTTCCGGTCAAACAGGAAGTGGCTCCTCATTTAAAAGTGGTAAGAGCTAGGATCATGATTCTTTCACTAAATATCAATATTAGGCAAGGTCTTTCTTTGTGACACATTACTTGACCTCGGTGACCTTTACTTCCTGTCAAACCGGAAGCTGCTTCTCATTTAAAAGTGGTAAGACCTACAATCATGATTCTTTCACTAAATATCAATGTTAGGCAAGGTCTTTCTTTGTCACACATTGCTTGACCTCTGTGACCTCTACTTCCTGTCAAACAGGAAGTAGCTTGTCATTTAAAAGTGGTAAGAGCTACAATCATGATTCTTTTGACAAATGTCAATGTTAGGGAAGGTCTTTCTAATGACACAATTCTGTTTGAAAAGCAATTGATATCATATGCGGAAAAGCCTTATGTGCTGTTTCAAACAGCCATAAACTCTAGTTTGGCTTTTTCGATTTTAATCGAAAAAGGTATTGTTTTTGTTCTGATTTTTGGCTTTTTCGATTTCAATCGGAAAAGGTATTGTTTTTGTTCTGATTTTTGGCTTTTTCGATTTCAATCGGAAAAGGTATTGTTTTTGTTCTGATTTTTTTTTTGGCTTTTTCGATTTCAATCGGAAAAGGTATTGTTTTTGTTCTGATTTTCTTTTTCTTCTTCTTCTTCTTCTTTTTCTTGTCGTTGAGTTACCATAGACTTTTGTCGGCGGCACTTTGGTCTCTTTAAAACTTCCGATTTTTACCAAACTTGGTCAGAAGGAAGTCCCTATAGGGTAGTTGTTTGCCGAAACTTTTCGTGATTGTGACGTCATCAGGTGTCACGTGACAAGCAATTTGAATTTAAAAATCAAAATCTTTAAAAATCAACAAAAAATCAACGGTTTGAAATATTAAGTTGATTCTTTCACCAAAAGTGATTGTTAGGCAGGGTCTTTCTTTGTGAAACATTACTTGACCTCTGTGACCTCTACTTCCGGTCAAACAGGAAGTAGCTCCTCATTTAAAAGTGGTAAGAGCTAGGATCATGATTTTTTCACCAAAAGTGAATGTTAGGCAAGGTCTTTCATCGTGACACATTACTTGACCTCTGTGACCTCTACTTCCGGTCAAACAGGAAGTAGCTCCTCATTTAAAAGTGGTAAGAGCTATAATCATGATTCTTTCACCAAAAGTGAATGTTAGGTAAGGTCTTTCATTGTGACACATTACTTGACCTCTGTGACCTCTACTTCCGGTCAAACAGGAAGTAGCTCCTCATTTAAAAGTGGTCAGAGCTATGATCATGATTCTTTCACCAATAGACAATGTTAATCAAGGTCTTTCATTTGTGACACATTGCTTGACCTCTGTGACCTCTACTTCCGGTCAAACAGGAAGAAGTTTCTGATTTAAAAGTGGTCAGAGCTAGGATCAGGATTCTTTCGTCAAAAGTCAATGTTAGTCAAGGTCTTTCTTTGTGACACAAATATGACCAATTACGTGAGTTTATGATTAAAGGTGCACACTTCAAAGGTATAAAACATAAGACCATAATCAACTGTCTTTGGGTGTATGTGGTTATGACAATTTTTTTCAATAAAAGTGGAAACGGAAAAGCCATGTGTTCTGTTTTCAACAGACACAACCTCTAGTTGGCTTTTCCGATTTGAATCGGAAAAGGTATTGTTTTTGTTCTGTTTTTTTTTTTTTTCTTCTTCTTCTTTTCCTCAATTCGTATAGACTTTGTACACAAATTTTGTGTGCGGCACTTTGGTCATTTTTTAACAGCCGATTTTAACCAAACTTGGTCTGAAGGAAGCCCATATAGGGTAGTTGTCTCCCTGAAACTTTTCGTCATCATGACGTCATCAGGTGTCATGTGACAAGCGATTTGAATTTAATAATCAAAATCTTTAAAAATCAACAAAAAATCAACGGTTTGAGATATTAAGTTGATTCTTTCACCAAAAGTGATTGTTAGGCAGGGTCTTTCTTTGTGACACGTTGCTTGACCTCTGTGACCTCTACTTCCGGCCAAACAGGAAGTAGCTCCTCATTTAAAAGTGGTAAGAGCTATGATCACAATTCTTTCACCAAAAGTGAATGTTAGGCAAGGTCTTTCTGTGTGACACATTGGTTGACCCCTGTGACCTCTACTTCCGGTCAAACAGGAAGTAGCTCCTCATTTAAAAGTGGTAAGAGCTATGATCATGATTCTTTCACCAATATACAATGTTGGGCAAGGTCTTTCATTTGTGACACATTGCTTGACCTCTGTGACCTCTACTTCCGGTCAAACAGGAAGTAGCTCCTCATTTAAAAGTGATAAGAGCTATGATCATGATTCTTTCACCAATAGACAATGTTAGGGAAGGTCTTTCATTTGTGACACATTGCTTGACCTCTGTGACCTCTACTTCCGGTCAAACAGGAAGTAGCTCCTCATTTAAAAGTGGTAAGAGCTATGATCATGAATCTTTCACCAATAGACAATGTAAGGCAAGGTCTTTCATTTGTGACACATTGCTTGACCTCGGTGACCTTTACTTCCTGTCAAACCGGAAGCTGCTTCTCATTTAAAAGTGGTAAGACCTACAATCATGATTCTTTCACTAAATATCAATGTTAGGCAAGGTCTTTCTTTGTCACACATTGCTTGACCTCTGTGACCTCTACTTCCTGTCAAACAGGAAGTAGCTTGTCATTTAAAAGTGGTAAGAGCTACAATCATGATTCTTTTGACAAATGTCAATGTTAGGGAAGGTCTTTCTAATGACACAATTCTGTTTGAAAAGCAATTGATATCATATGCGGAAAAGCCTTATGTGCTGTTTCAAACAGCCATAAACTCTAGTTTGGCTTTTTCGATTTTAATCGAAAAAGGTATTGTTTTTGTTCTTATTTTTGGCTTTTTCGATTTCAATCGGAAAAGGTATTGTTTTTGTTCTGATTTTTGGCTTTTTCGATTTCAATCGGAAAAGGTATTGTTTTTGTTCTGATTTTTTTTTTGGCTTTTTCGATTTCAATCGGAAAAGGTATTGTTTTTGTTCTGATTTTCTTTTTCTTCTTCTTCTTCTTCTTTTTCTTGTCGTTGAGTTACCATAGACTTTTGTCGGCGGCACTTTGGTCTCTTTAAAACTTCCGATTTTTACCAAACTTGGTCAGAAGGAAGTCCCTATAGGGTAGTTGTTTGCCGAAACTTTTCGTGATTGTGACGTCATCAGGTGTCACGTGACAAGCAATTTGAATTTAAAAATCAAAATCTTTAAAAATCAACAAAAAATCAACGGTTTGAAATATTAAGTTGATTCTTTCACCAAAAGTGATTGTTAGGCAGGGTCTTTCTTTGTGAAACATTACTTGACCTCTGTGACCTCTACTTCCGGTCAAACAGGAAGTAGCTCCTCATTTAAAAGTGGTAAGAGCTAGGATCATGATTTTTTCACCAAAAGTGAATGTTAGGCAAGGTCTTTCATCGTGACACATTACTTGACCTCTGTGACCTCTACTTCCGGTCAAACAGGAAGTAGCTCCTCATTTAAAAGTGGTAAGAGCTATAATCATGATTCTTTCACCAAAAGTGAATGTTAGGTAAGGTCTTTCATTGTGACACATTACTTGACCTCTGTGACCTCTACTTCCGGTCAAACAGGAAGTAGCTCCTCATTTAAAAGTGGTCAGAGCTATGATCATGATTCTTTCACCAATAGACAATGTTAATCAAGGTCTTTCATTTGTGACACATTGCTTGACCTCTGTGACCTCTACTTCCGGTCAAACAGGAAGAAGTTTCTGATTTAAAAGTGGTCAGAGCTAGGATCAGGATTCTTTCGTCAAAAGTCAATGTTAGTCAAGGTCTTTCTTTGTGACACAAATATGACCAATTACGTGAGTTTATGATTAAAGGTGCACACTTCAAAGGTATAAAACATAAGACCATAATCAACTGTCTTTGGGTGTATGTGGTTATGACAATTTTTTTCAATAAAAGTGGAAACGGAAAAGCCATGTGTTCTGTTTTCAACAGACACAACCTCTAGTTGGCTTTTCCGATTTGAATCGGAAAAGGTATTGTTTTTGTTCTGTTTTTTTTTTTTTTCTTCTTCTTCTTCTCCTCTATTCGTATAGACTTTGTACACAAATTTTGTGTGCGGCACTTTGGTCATTTTTTAACAGCCGATTTTAACCAAACTTGGTCTGAAGGAAGCCCATATAGGGTAGTTGTCTCCCTGAAACTTTTCGTCATCATGACGTCATCAGGTGTCATGTGACAAGCGATTTGAATTTAATAATCAAAATCTTTAAAAATCAACAAAAAATCAACGGTTTGAGATATTAAGTTGATTCTTTCACCAAAAGTGATTGTTAGGCAGGGTCTTTCTTTGTGACACGTTGCTTGACCTCTGTGACCTCTACTTCCGGCCAAACAGGAAGTAGCTCCTCATTTAAAAGTGGTAAGAGCTATGATCACAATTCTTTCACCAAAAGTGAATGTTAGGCAAGGTCTTTCTGTGTGACACATTGGTTGACCCCTGTGACCTCTACTTCCGGTCAAACAGGAAGTAGCTCCTCATTTAAAAGTGGTAAGAGCTATGATCATGATTCTTTCACCAATATACAATGTTGGGCAAGGTCTTTCATTTGTGACACATTGCTTGACCTCTGTGACCTCTACTTCCGGTCAAACAGGAAGTAGCTCCTCATTTAAAAGTGATAAGAGCTATGATCATGATTCTTTCACCAATAGACAATGTTAGGGAAGGTCTTTCATTTGTGACACATTGCTTGACCTCTGTGACCTCTACTTCCGGTCAAACAGGAAGTAGCTCCTCATTTAAAAGTGATAAGAGCTATGATCATGATTCTTTCACCAATAGACAATGTTAGGGAAGGTCTTTCATTTGTGACACATTGCTTGACCTCTGTGACCTCTACTTCCGATCAAACAGGAAGTAGCTCCTCATTTAAAAGTGGTAAGAGCCATGATCATGATTCTTTCACCAATAGACAATGTAAGGCAAGGTCTTTCATTGTGACATAATATTATGTCCTCTGTGATCTCTACTTCCGGTCAAACAGGAAGTAGCTCCTCATTTAAAAGTGGTAAGAGTTACGATCAAGATTCTTTTTCGCCAAAAGTCAATGTTAGGCAAGGTCTTTCTTTGTGACACAAATATGACCAATTCACGTGAGTTTATGATTAAAGGTGAACACTTCAATGGTATAAAACATCAAATCATAATCATCTGTCTTTGTATGTATAAGGTTATGACATTTTTTCAATAAAAGCGAAAACGGAAAAGCCCTGTGTTCTGTTTTCAACAGACACAATCTCTAGTTGGGTTTTCCGCGCAAGCGAAAACCCTTTTTTTTTGTTCTGTTTTTTTTTTTCTTCTTCTTCTTCCATTTTGATTTTCCATAGACAATGCACAGGGACATTCTCCTCGCCACTTTGGTCATTTTTAAACAACCGATTTTAACCAAACTTGGTCTGAAGGAAGTCCATATTGAGTAGTTGTATGCCGAAACTTTTCGCCATCATGACGTCATCAGGTGTCATGTGACCAGCGATTTGAATTTAATAATCAAAATCTTTAAAAATCAACAAAAAATCAACGGTTTGAGATATTAAGTTGATTCTTTCACCAGAAGTGATTGTTAGGCAGGGTCTTTCTTTGTGACGCATAACTTGACCTCTGTGACCTCTACTTCCGGTCAAACAGGAAGTAGCTCCTCATTTAAAAGTGGTAAGAGCTAGGATCATGATTCTTTCACCAAATGTAAATGTTAGGCAACGTCTTTCATTGTTACACATTACTTGACCTCTGTGATCTATACTTCCGGTCAAACAGGAAGTAGCTCCCCATTTAAAAGTGGTAAGAGCTATGATCATGATTCTTTCACCTATAGACAATGTTAGGCAATGTCTTTCTTTTGTGACACATTGCTTGACCTCTGTGACCTCTACTTCCGGTCAAACAGGAAGTAGCTCCTCATTTAAAAGTGGAAAGAGCTATGATTATGATTCTTTCACCAAAAGACAATGTTAGGCAAGGTCTTTCATTTGTGACACATTGCTTGACCTCTGTGACCTCAACTTCCGGTCAAACAGGAAGTAGCTCCTCATTTAAAAGTGGTAAGAGCTTTGATCATGATTCTTTCACCAAAAGTCAATGTAAGGCAAGGATTTCATTTGTGTTACATTGCTTGATCTCTGTGACCTCTACTTCCGGTCAAACAGGAAGTAGCTCCTCATTTAAAAGTGGTTAGAGCTATGATCATAATTATTTTACCAAAAGGCAAATCATGTTGGGGAAATTCGTTTTTAGTGACAAAATTCTCATTGATAAGTAATTTATATCATATGCGGAAAAGCCTTATGTGCTGTTTTCAACAGCCATAAACTCTAGTTTCTTCTTCTTCTTCTTCTTCTTCTTCTTGTCGTTTGAGTTACCATAGACTTTTTGTCGGCGGCACTTTGGTCACTTTAAAACTTCCGATTTTTACCAAACTTGGTCAGAAGGAAGTCCCTATAGGGTAGTTGTTTGCCGAAACTTTTCGTGATTGTGACGTCATCAGGTGTCACGTGACAAGCGATTTGAATTTAAAAATCAAAATCTTTAAAAATCAACAAAAAATCAACGGTTTGATATATCAAGTTGATTCTTTCACCAAAAGTGATTGTTAGGCAGGGTCTTCCTTTGTGACACATTACTTGACCTCTGTGACCTCTACTTCCGGTCAAACAGGAAGTAGCTCCTCATTTAAAAGTGGTAAGAGCTATGATCATGATTCTTTCACCAATAGACAATGTTAGGCAAGGTCTTTCATTTGTGACACATTGCTTGACCTCTGTGACCTCTACTTCCGGTCAAACAGGAAGTAGCTCCTCATTTAAAAGTGGAAAGAGCTATGATCTTGATTCTTTCACCAATAGACAATGTTAGGCAAGGTCTTTTATTTGTGACACATTGCTTGACCTCTGTGACCTCTACTTCATGTCAAACAGGAAATAGCTCCTCATTTAAAAGTGGTAAGAGCTAGGATCATGATTCTTTCACCAAATATCAATGTAAGGCAAGGTCTTTCATTGTGAAACATTACTTGACCTCTGTGACCTCTACTTTCGGTCAAACAGGAAGTGGCTCCTCATTTAAAAGTGGTAAGAGCTATGATCATGATTCTTTCACCAATAGACAATGTTAGGCAGGGTCTTTCATTTGTGACACATTGCTTGACCTCTGTGACCTCTACTTCCGGTCAAACAGGAAGTAGCTCCTCATTTAAAAGTTGTAAGAGCTATGATCATGAGTATCTCACCAATAGACAATGTTAGGCAAGGTCTTTCATTGTGAAACATTACTTGACCTCTGTGACCTCTACTTCCGGTCAAACAGGAAGTGGCTCCTCATTTAAAAGTGGTAAGAGCTATGATCATGATTCTTTCACCAATAGACAATGTTAGGCAGGGTCTTTCATTTGTGACACATTGCTTGACCTCTGTGACCTCTACTTCCGGTCAAACAGGAAGTAGCTTCTCATTTAAAAGTGGTAAGAGTTATGGTCATGATTCTTTCACCAATAAACAATGTTAGCGAAGGTCATTCATTTGTGGCACATTGCTCGACCTCTGTGACCTCTCCTTCCGGTCAAACAGGAAGTAGCTCCTAATTTAAATGTGGTAAGGGCTAGGATCATGATTCTATTGTCGAAAGTCGATGTTAGGCAAGGTCTTTCTTTGTGACACAAATACGACCAATTCATGTGAGTTTATGATTAAAGGTGCACACTTCAAATGTATAAAACAAAAGATCATAATCAACTGTCTTTTTGTGTGTATGACAATTTTTTCAATAAAAACGGAAACGGAAAAGCCTTGTGTTCTGATTTCAACAGACACAATCTCTAGTTCTTCTTCCTCTTCTTGTCGCCAAATTTCCTATAGACTTAGCACAGGGGTATTCTGGCACCCACTTTGGTCACTTTTAAGCAATCCATCTTAACCAAACTTGGTCCAAGTAAAGTCCATGAGGCCTAGTTGTACCGCGAACAATGACGTCATTCTGACGTCATCAGGTGTCAAATTACAAACAATTTAAATTTAAAAATCAAAATCTTAAAAAATCAACAAAAAATCAACCGTTTGAGATATTAAATCAATTCTTTGGCCAAGTGTCAATACTAGGCCCGGTCTTTCTTTGTGACACATTGCTTGACCTCTGTGACCTCTACTTCCGGTCAAACAGGAAGTAGCTCCTCATTGAAAAGTGGCAAGAGCTAGGATCATGATTCTTTCACCAAATATCAATGTTAGGCAAGGTCTTTCTTTGTGACACATGGCTTGACCTCTGCGACCTCTACTTCCGGTCAAACAGGAAGTGGCTCCTCATTTAAAAGTGGTAAGAGCTAGGATCATGATTCTTTCACTAAATATCAATATTAGGCAAGGTCTTTCTTTGTGACACATTACTTGACCTCGGTGACCTTTACTTCCTGTCAAACCGGAAGCTGCTTCTCATTTAAAAGTGGTAAGACCTACAATCATGATTCTTTCACTAAATATCAATGTTAGGCAAGGTCTTTCTTTGTCACACATTGCTTGACCTCTGTGACCTCTACTTCCTGTCAAACAGGAAGTAGCTTGTCATTTAAAAGTGGTAAGAGCTACAATCATGATTCTTTTGACAAATGTCAATGTTAGGGAAGGTCTTTCTAATGACACAATTCTGTTTGAAAAGCAATTGATATCATATGCGGAAAAGCCTTATGTGCTGTTTCAAACAGCCATAAACTCTAGTTTGGCTTTTTCGATTTTAATCGAAAAAGGTATTGTTTTTGTTCTGATTTTTGGCTTTTTCGATTTCAATCGGAAAAGGTATTGTTTTTGTTCTGATTTTTGGCTTTTTCGATTTCAATCGGAAA
>CAXARH010000102.1:0-12452 GCA_963971285.1 Astropecten irregularis | reverse complement strand
CCACTTCCACTTGTCAACAATCCCTAAGCTAAGGTTTATTACTCTACAGATTAATTATGGCCATGTCGGGTAGTCAGGGTCAGTGACCGTCATTCAGTGTGACCTCGCCGAAAACAATAGGATTGAGGTCACATTTTCAATATCTTGCTCACCCTGATTCGTGCTGCTTGTCAGTAAAGTTCCCCCATGCAACACTGGACTCCGGTTGATAGCCATCGATAATGTCCAGTTCCATCGTGGCCCGATTCACGACCACAGAAGCACTCCTGCTACTGGACGGTGGTGGCTGTGTAACCACCAAGTGGACACACACGAGAACCATGGCCAATAAATGGTAGAAACTTGCGCCTAAAACAGCCATGGCTGTGCAAAAAAAGGTCCACTTCTTCCCAAAATTGTGACACAGTTTGTGCACAGTCGTACAGTGCAAAGTCGTCGAACGAACAAACACTTTAACTTCTTTTATCTTTTCAATAGACTGGGTCTGAAATAGTCTGGTGCCGCTTTTATTTATTTCGAGCCTGGTTAACAAATCATGTGCTCGAGTACATGGACACGACCAGACAATGGTAATCAGCTGTCACGAGACACCAAACTGAAGGTAGCCGCAAACTCATCCTCAAACTCAGCCGCAAACTCAGCCGCAAACTCAGCCGCAAACTCAGAAAACCTAGAATCCATACAGTACAGGGAGCTGCGAATTTTCGACGATTTTTCCAGTCACTCTGTTACTATTAACAAATTGAGTCAAACGATTCACTTATTGTACTTTTTTATTCCATAATTTTACAGAACAGACATATGGCAACACATCATATTGGAAAAGGCTAATTCACCTCACTAATTAATTACCAAATAATCAATTAAAGTGACGTCAATTTCACCTACTGTATGCATATACTCTATTAATGCAGCTATTGACATTAGCGTATTTAAACAAAAGTGTACCACTCATGACTTACTTAATGTACGTTTTTATTCCATAATCTTTTAGAACAAGCCTATGGGCACACTTAATTTTGGATAAGGCTAATTCGGCCGACTAATTAATTACCAAATGATCAATTAAAGTGACGTCCTTTTCAGGTACTGTATGAATTATACTGTATTAATGCGGCTATTGCCCTTATGCGCTATGCATCTTTAAACAAAAGTGTACCACTCATGTTTTAGTTATTGACCAGTTTTATTCCATAATCCTTTAGAACATACCCATGGGCACACTTAATTTTGGATAAGGCCAATTCGGCCCACTAATTAATTACCAAATGATCAATTAAAGAGACGTCAATTTTCACATATATGTGCATTATACTGTATTATTGCGGTTATTGCCCTTATGCACTATGCACCTTTAAACAAAAGTGTACCACTCATGTTTTAGTTATTGACCAGTTTTATTCCATAATCCTTTAGAACATACCCATGGGCACACTTAATTTTGGATAAGGCTAATTCGGCCCACTAATTAATTACCAAATGATCAATTAAAGAGACATCAATTTTCACATATAATGTACATTATACGGTATTATTGCGGCTATTGCGCTTATGCGCTATGCATCTTTAAACAAAAGTGTACCACTCATGTTTTAGTTATTGACCAGTTTTATTCCATAATCCTTTAGAACATACCCATGGGCACACTTAATTTTGGATAAGGCCAATTCGGCCCACTAATTAAATACCAAATGATCAATTAAAGAGACGTCAATTTTCACATATATGTGCATTATACTGTATTATTGCGGTTATTGCCCTTATGCACTATGCACCTTTAAACAAAAGTGTACCACTCATGTTTTAGTTATTGACCAGTTTTATTCCATAATCCTTTAGAACATACCCATGGGCACACTTAATTTTGGATAAGGCCAATTCGGCCGACTAATTAATTACCAAATGATCAATTAAAGTGACGTCCTTTTCAAGTAATGTATGAATTATACTGTATTAATGCGGCTATTGCCCTTATGCGCTATGCATCTTTAAACAAAAGTGTACCACTCATGTTTTAGTTATTGACCAGTTTTATTCCATAATCCTTTAGAACATACCCATGGGCACACTTAATTTTGGATAAGGCCAATTCGGCCCACTAATTAATTACCAAATGATCAATTAAAGAGACGTCAATTTTCACATATATATATGTGCATTATCATACTGTATTATTGCGGTCATTGCCCTTATGCACTATGCACCTTTAAACAAAAGTGTACCACTCATGTTTTAGTTATTGACCAGTTTTATTCCATAATCCTTTAGAATATACCCATGGGCACACTTAATTTTGGATAAGGCCAATTCGGCCCACTTATTAATTACCAAATGATCAATTAAAGAGACGTCAATTTTCACATATATGTGCATTATACTGTATTATTGCGGTTATTGCCCTTATGCACTATGCACCTTTAAACAAACGTGTACCACTCATGTTTTAGTTATTGACCAGTTTTATTCCATAATCCTTTAGAACATACCCATGGGCACACTTAATTTTGGATAAGGCTAATTCGGCCCACTAATTAGTTACCAAATTATCAATTAAATGGAAAGGGCAATTTCACATAATGTGTGCATTATATTGCGGTTATTGCCCTTATGCACTATGCACCTTTAAACAAAAGTGTACCACTCATTTTTTACTTAATGTACGTTTTTATTCCATAATCTTTTAGAACATACCTATGGGCACACTTAATTTTGGATAAGGCCAATTCGGCCCACTTATTAATTACCAAATGATCAATTAAAGAGACGTCAATTTTCACATATATGTGCATTATACTGTATTATTGCGGTTATTGCCCTTATGCACTATGCACCTTTAAACAAAGGTGTACCACTCATGTTTTATTTAATGTACGTTTTTATTCCATAATCTTTTAGAACATACCGATGGGCACACTTAATTTTGGATAAGGCTAATTCGGCCGACTAATTAATTACCAAATGATCAATTAAAGAGACGTCAATTTTCACATATTATGTACAATATATACTGTATTATTGCGGTTATTGCCCTTATGCACTATGCATCTTTAAACAAAAGTGTACCACTCATGTTTTATTTAATGTACGTTTTTACTCCATAATCTTTTAGAACATACCCATGGGCACACTTAATTTTGGATAAGGCTAATTCGGCCCACTAATTAGTTACCAAATGATCAATTAAATGGCAAGGGCAATTTCACATACTGTGTGCATTATATTGCGGTTATTGCCCTTATGCACTATGCACCTTTAAACAAAAGTGTACCACTCATTTTTTACTTAATGTACATTTTTATTCCATAATCTTTTAGAACATACCTATGGGCACACTTAATTTTGGATAAGGCTAATTCGGCGACTAATTAATTACCAAATGATCAATTAAAGTGACGTCCTTTTCAGGTAATGTATGAATTATACTGTATTAATGCGGCTATTGCCCTTATGCGCTATGCATCTTTAAACAAAAGTGTACCACTCATGTTTTAGTTATTGACCAGTTTTATTCCATAATCCTTTAGAACATACCCATGGGCACACTTAATTTTGGATAAGGCCAATTCGGCGGACTAATTAATTACCAAATGATCAATTAAAGAGACGTCAATTTTCACATATTATGTACATTATATACTGTATTATTGCGGTTATTGCCCTTATGCACTATGCATCTTTAAACAAAAGTGTACCACTCATGTTTTATTTAATGTACATTTTTATTCCATAATCTTTTAGAACATACCTATGGGCACACTTAATTTTGGATAAGGCTTATTCGGCCGACTAATTAATTACCAAATGATCAATTAAAGTGACGTCCTTTTCAGGTAATGTATGAATTATACTGTATTAATGCGGCTATTGCCCTTATGCGCTATGCATCTTTAAACAAAAGTGTACCACTCATGTTTTAGTTATTGACCAGTTTTATTCCATAATCCTTTAGAACATACCCATGGGCACACTTAATTTTGGATAAGGCCAATTCGGCCCACTAATTAATTACCAAATGATCAATTAAAGAGACGTCAATTTTCACATATATGTGCATTATACTGTATTATTGCGGTCATTGCCCTTATGCACTATGCACCTTTAAACAAAAGTGTACCACTCATGTTTTAGTTATTGACCAGTTTTATTCCATAATCCTTTAGAACATACCCATGGGCACACTTAATTTTGGATAAGGCCAATTCGGCCCACTTATTAATTACCAAATGATCAATTAAAGAGACGTCAATTTTCACATATATGTGCATTATACTGTATTATTGCGGTTATTGCCCTTATGCACTATGCACCTTTAAACAAAAGTGTACCACTCATGTTTTAGTTATTGACCAGTTTTATTCCATAATCTTTTAGAACATACCGATGGGCACACTTAATTTTGGATAAGGCTAATTCGGCCGACTAATTAATTACCAAATGATCAATTAAAGAGACGTCAATTTTCACATATTATGTACAATATATACTGTATTATTGCGGTTATTGCCCTTATGCGCTATGCATCTTTAAACAAAAGTGTACCACTCATGTTTTATTTAATGTACGTTTTTACTCCATAATCTTTTAGAACATACCCATGGGCACACTTAATTTTGGATAAGGCTAATTCGGCCCACTAATTAGTTACCAAATGATCAATTAAATGGAAAGGGCAATTTCACATACTGTGTGCATTATATTGCGGTTATTGCCCTTATGCACTATGCACCTTTAAACAAAAGTGTACCACTCATTTTTTACTTAATGTACGTTTTTATTCCATAATCTTTTAGAACATACCTATGGGCACACTTAATTTTGGATAAGGCTAATTCGGCGACTAATTAATTACCAAATGATCAATTAAAGTGACGTCCTTTTCAGGTACTGTATGAATTATACTGTATTAATGCGGCTATTGCCCTTATGCGCTATGCATCTTTAAACAAAAGTGTACCACTCATGTTTTAGTTATTGACCAGTTTTATTCCATAATCCTTTAGAACATACCCATGGGCACACTTAATTTTGGATAAGGCCAATTCGGCCGACTAATTAATTACCAAATGATCAATTAAAGAGACGTCAATTTTCACATATTATGTACATTATATACTGTATTATTGCGGTTATTGCCCTTATGCACTATGCATCTTTAAACAAAAGTGTACCACTCATGTTTTATTTAATGTACATTTTTATTCCATAATCTTTTAGAACATACCTATGGGCACACTTAATTTTGGATAAGGCTTATTCGGCCGACTAATTAATTACCAAATGATCAATTAAAGTGACGTCCTTTTCAGGTAATGTATGAATTATACTGTATTAATGCGGCTATTGCCCTTATGCGCTATGCATCTTTAAACAAAAGTGTACCACTCATGTTTTAGTTATTGACCAGTTTTATTCCATAATCCTTTAGAACATACCCATGGGCACACTTAATTTTGGATAAGGCCAATTCGGCCCACTAATTAATTACCAAATGATCAATTAAAGAGACGTCAATTTTCACATATATGTGCATTATACTGTATTATTGCGGTCATTGCCCTTATGCACTATGCACCTTTAAACAAAAGTGTACCACTCATGTTTTAGTTATTGACCAGTTTTATTCCATAATCCTTTAGAACATACCCATGGGCACACTTAATTTTGGATAAGGCCAATTCGGCCCACTTATTAATTACCAAATGATCAATTAAAGAGACGTCAATTTTCACATATATGTGCATTATACTGTATTATTGCGGTTATTGCCCTTATGCACTATGCACCTTTAAACAAAAGTGTACCACTCATGTTTTAGTTATTGACCAGTTTTATTCCATAATCTTTTAGAACATACCGATGGGCACACTTAATTTTGGATAAGGCTAATTCGGCCGACTAATTAATTACCAAATGATCAATTAAAGAGACGTCAATTTTCACATATTATGTACAATATATACTGTATTATTGCGGTTATTGCCCTTATGCGCTATGCATCTTTAAACAAAAGTGTACCACTCATGTTTTATTTAATGTACGTTTTTACTCCATAATCTTTTAGAACATACCCATGGGCACACTTAATTTTGGATAAGGCTAATTCGGCCCACTAATTAGTTACCAAATGATCAATTAAATGGAAAGGGCAATTTCACATACTGTGTGCATTATATTGCGGTTATTGCCCTTATGCACTATGCACCTTTAAACAAAAGTGTACCACTCATTTTTTACTTAATGTACGTTTTTATTCCATAATCTTTTAGAACATACCTATGGGCACACTTAATTTTGGATAAGGCTAATTCGGCGACTAATTAATTACCAAATGATCAATTAAAGTGACGTCCTTTTCAGGTACTGTATGAATTATACTGTATTAATGCGGCTATTGCCCTTATGCGCTATGCATCTTTAAACAAAAGTGTACCACTCATGTTTTAGTTATTGACCAGTTTTATTCCATAATCCTTTAGAACATACCCATGGGCACACTTAATTTTGGATAAGGCCAATTCGGCCGACTAATTAATTACCAAATGATCAATTAAAGAGACGTCAATTTTCACATATTATGTACATTATATACTGTATTATTCGGTTATTGCCCTTATGCACTATGCATCTTTAAACAAAAGTGTACCACTCATGTTTTATTTAATGTACGTTTTTATTCCATAATCTTTTAGAACATACCGATGGGCACACTTAATTTTGGATAAGGCTAATTCGGCCGACTAATTAATTACCAAATGATCAATTAAAGAAACGTCAATTTTCACATATTATGTACATTATACTATAATATTGCGGCTATTGCGCTTATGCGCTATGCATCTTTAAACAAAAGTGTACCACTCATGTTTTAGTTATTGACCAGTTTTATTCCATAATCCTTTAGAACATACCCATGGGCACACTTAATTTTGGATAAGGCTAATTCGGCCGACTAATTAATTACCAAATGATCAATTAAAGAGACGTCAATTTTCACATATAATGTACATTATACTGTATTATTGCGGTTATTACCCTTATGCACTATGCACCTTTAAACAAAAGTGTACCACTCATGTTTTAGTTATTGACCAGTTTTATTCCATAATCCTTTAGAACATACCCATGGGCACACTTAATTTTGGATAAGGCCAATTCGGCCCACTAATTAATTACCAAATGATCAATTAAAGAGACGTCAATTTTCACATATATGTGCATTTTACTGTATTATTGCGGTTATTGCCCTTATGCACTATGCACCTTTAAACAAAAGTGTACCACTCATGTTTTAGTTATTGACCAGTTTTATTCCATAATCCTTTAGAACATACCCATGGGCACACTTAATTTTGGATAAGGCTAATTCGGCAGACTAATTAATTACCAAATGATCAATTAAAGAGACGTCAATTTTCACATATTATGTACATTATATACTGTATTATTGCGGTTATTGCCCTTATGCACTATGCATCTTTAAACAAAAGTGTACCACTCATGTTTTATTTAATGTAAGGATTATGGAATAAAACTGGTCAATAACTGCCCATGGGTATGTTCTAAAGGATTATGGAATAAAACTGGTCAATAACTAAAACATGAGTGGTACACTTTTGTTTAAAGATGCATAGCGCATAAGGGCAATAGCCGCATTAATACAGTATAATTCATACATTACCTGAAAAGGACGTCACTTTAATTGATCATTTGGTAATTAATTAGTCGGCCGAATTAGCCTTATCCAAAATTAAGTGTGCCCATAGGTATGTTCTAAAGGATTATGGATTAAAACTGGTCAATAACTAAAACATGAGTGGTACACTTTTGTTTAAAGATGCATAGCGCATAAGCGCAATAGCCGCAATAATACAGTATATAATGTACATAATATGTGAAAATTGACGTCTCTTTAATTGATCATTTGGTAATTAATTAGTCGGCCGAATTAGCCTTATCCAAAATTAAGTGTGCCCATGGGTATGTTCTAAAGGATTATGGAATAAAACTGGTCAATAACTAAAACATGAGTGGTACACTTTTGTTTAAAGGTGCATAGAGCATAAGGGCAATAACCGCAATAATACAGTATAATGCACATATATGTGAAAATTGACGTCTCTTTAATTGATCATTTGGTAATTAATAAGTGGGCCGAATTGGCCTTATCCAAAATTAAGTGTGCCCATTGGTATGTTCTAAAAGATTATGGAATAAAACTGGTCAATAACTAAAACATGAGTGGTACACTTTTGTTTAAAGGTGCATAGTGCATAAGGGCAATAACCGCAATAATACAGTATAATGCACATATATGTGAAAATTGACGTCTCTTTAATTGATCATTTGGTAATTAATTAGTGGGCCGAATTGGCCTTATCCAAAATTAAGTGTGCCCATGGGTATGTTCTAAAGGATTATGGAATAAAACTGGTCAATAACTAAAACATGAGTGGTACACTTTTGTTTAAAGATGCATAGCGCATAAGGGCAATAGCCGCATTAATACAGTATAATTCATACATTACCTGAAAAGGACGTCACTTTAATTGATCATTTGGTAATTAATTAGTCGCCGAATTAGCCTTATCCAAAATTAAGTGTGCCCATAGGTATGTTCTAAAAGATTATGGAATAAAAACGTACATTAAGTAAAAAATGAGTGGTACACTTTTGTTTAAAGGTGCATAGTGCATAAGGGCAATAACCGCAATATAATGCACACAGTATGTGAAATTGCCCTTTCCATTTAATTGATAATTTGGTAACTAATTAGTGGGCCGAATTAGCCTTATCCAAAATTAAGTGTGCCCATGGGTATGTTCTAAAAGATTATGGAGTAAAAACGTACATTAAATAAAACATGAGTGGTACACTTTTGTTTAAAGGTGCATAGTGCATAAGGGCAATAACCGCAATAATACAGTATAATGTACATATATGTGAAAATTGACGTCTCTTTAATTGATCATTTGGTAATTAATAAGTGGGCCGAATTGGCCTTATCCAAAATTAAGTGTGCCCATGGGTATGTTCTAAAGGATTATGGAATAAAACTGGTCAATAACTAAAACATGAGTGGTACACTTTTGTTTAAAGGTGCATAGTGCATAAGGGCAATGACCGCAATAATACAGTATAATGCACATATATGTGAAAATTGACGTCTCTTTAATTGATCATTTGGTAATTAATTAGTGGGCCGAATTGGCCTTATCCAAAATTAAGTGTGCCCATCGGTATGTTCTAAAGGATTATGGAATAAAACTGGTCAATAACTAAAACATGAGTGGTACACTTTTGTTTAAAGATGCATAGCGCATAAGGGCAATAGCCGCATTAATACAGTATAATTCATACATTACCTGAAAAGGACGTCACTTTAATTGATCATTTGGTAATTAATTAGTCGGCCGAATTAGCCTTATCCAAAATTAAGTGTGCCCATAGGTATGTTCTAAAAGATTATGGAATAAAAATGTACATTAAGTAAAACATGAGTGGTACACTTTTGTTTAAAGCTGCATAGTGCATAAGGGCAATAACCGCAATATAATGCACACAGTATGTGAAATTGCCCTTTCCATTTAATTGATAATTTGGTAACTAATTAGTGGGCCGAATTAGCCTTATCCAAAATTAAGTGTGCCCATGGGTATGTTCTAAAAGATTATGGAGTAAAAACGTACATTAAATAAAACATGAGTGGTACACTTTTGTTTAAAGGTGCATAGTCCATAAGGGCAATAACCGCAATAATACAGTATAATGTACATAATATGTGAAAATTGACGTCTCTTTAATTGATCATTTGGTAATTAATTAGTCGGCCGAATTAGCCTTATCCAAAATTAAGTGTGCCCATGGGTATGTTCTAAAGGATTATGGAATAAAACTGGTCAATAACTAAAACATGAGTGGTACACTTTTGTTTAAAGGTGCATAGTGCATAAGGGCAATAACCGCAATAATACAGTATAATGCACATATATGTGAAAATTGACGTCTCTTTAATTGATCATTTGGTAATTAATAAGTGGGCCGAATTGGCCTTATCCAAAATTAAGTGTGCCCATGGGTATGTTCTAAAGGATTATGGAATAAAACTGGTCAATAACTAAAACATGAGTGGTACACTTTTGTTTAAAGATGCATAGCGCATAAGGGCAATAGCCGCATTAATACAGTATAATTCATACATTACCTGAAAAGGACGTCACTTTAATTAATAATTTGGTAACTAATTAGTGGGCTGAATTAGCCTTATCCAAAATTAAGTGTGCCCATGGGTATGTTCTAAAAGATTATGGAGTAAAAACGTACATTAAATAAAACATGAGTGGTACACTTTTGTTTAAAGGTGCATAGTGCGTAAGGGCAATAACCGCAATAATACAGTATAATGTACATAATATGTGAAAATTGACGTCTCTTTAATTGATCATTTGGTAATTAATTAGTCGGCCGAATTAGCCTTATCCAAAATTAAGTGTGCCCATGGGTATGTTCTAAAGGATTATGGAATAAAACTGGTCAATAACTAAAACATGAGTGGTACACTTTTGTTTAAAGGTGCATAGTGCATAAGGGCAATAACCGCAATAATACAGTATAATGCACATATATGTGAAAATTGACGTCTCTTTAATTGATCATTTGGTAATTAATAAGTGGGCCGAATTGGCCTTATCCAAAATTAAGTGTGCCCATGGGTATGTTCTAAAGGATTATGGAATAAAACTGGTCAATAACTAAAACATGAGTGGTACACTTTTGTTTAAAGGTGCATAGTGCATAAGGGCAATGACCGCAATAATACAGTATAATGCACATATATGTGAAAATTGACGTCTCTTTAATTGATCATTTGGTAATTAATTAGTGGGCCGAATTGGCCTTATCCAAAATTAAGTGTGCCCATAGGTATGTTCTAAAGGATTATGGAATAAAACTGGTCAATAACTAAAACATGAGTGGTACACTTTTGTTTAAAGATGCATAGCGCATAAGGGCAATAGCCGCATTAATACAGTATAATTCATACATTACCTGAAAAGGACGTCACTTTAATTGAT
Organism: Astropecten irregularis; assembly: GCA_963971285.1. Taxonomy (NCBI): domain Eukaryota; kingdom Metazoa; phylum Echinodermata; class Asteroidea; order Paxillosida; family Astropectinidae; genus Astropecten; species Astropecten irregularis. The sequence goes on along the minus strand of CAXARH010000102.1, from coordinate 1,380 downwards.
CATTTGGTAATTAATTAGTCGGCCGAATTAGCCTTATCCAAAATTAAGTGTGCCCATAGGTATGTTCTAAAAGATTATGGAATAAAAATGTACATTAAGTAAAACATGAGTGGTACACTTTTGTTTAAAGCTGCATAGTGCATAAGGGCAATAACCGCAATATAATGCACACAGTATGTGAAATTGCCCTTTCCATTTAATTGATAATTTGGTAACTAATTAGTGGGCCGAATTAGCCTTATCCAAAATTAAGTGTGCCCATGGGTATGTTCTAAAAGATTATGGAGTAAAAACGTACATTAAATAAAACATGAGTGGTACACTTTTGTTTAAAGGTGCATAGTGCATAAGGGCAATAACCGCAATAATACAGTATAATGTACATAATATGTGAAAATTGACGTCTCTTTAATTGATCATTTGGTAATTAATTAGTCGGCCGAATTAGCCTTATCCAAAATTAAGTGTGCCCATGGGTATGTTCTAAAGGATTATGGAATAAAACTGGTCAATAACTAAAACATGAGTGGTACACTTTTGTTTAAAGGTGCATAGTGCATAAGGGCAATAACCGCAATAATACAGTATAATGCACATATATGTGAAAATTGACGTCTCTTTAATTGATCATTTGGTAATTAATAAGTGGGCCGAATTGGCCTTATCCAAAATTAAGTGTGCCCATGGGTATGTTCTAAAGGATTATGGAATAAAACTGGTCAATAACTAAAACATGAGTGGTACACTTTTGTTTAAAGATGCATAGCGCATAAGGGCAATAGCCGCATTAATACAGTATAATTCATACATTACCTGAAAAGGACGTCACTTTAATTAATAATTTGGTAACTAATTAGTGGGCTGAATTAGCCTTATCCAAAATTAAGTGTGCCCATGGGTATGTTCTAAAAGATTATGGAGTAAAAACGTACATTAAATAAAACATGAGTGGTACACTTTTGTTTAAAGGTGCATAGTGCATAAGGGCAATAACCGCAATAATACAGTATAATGTACATAATATGTGAAAATTGACGTCTCTTTAATTGATTATTTGGTAATTAATTAGTGAGGTGAATTAGCCTTTTCCAATATGATGTGTTGCCATATGTCTGTTCTGTAAAATTATGGAATAAAAAAGTACAATAAGTGAATCGTTTGACTCAATTTGTTAATAGTAACAGAGTAACTGGAAAAATCGTCGAAAATTCGCAGCTCCCTGTACTGTATGGATTCTAGGTTTTCTGAGTTTGCGGCTGAGTTTGCGGCCCAGTTTGCGGCTGAGTTTGAGGATGAGTTTGCGGCTACCTTCAGTTTGGTTTGGGCAGGTAGTTGATGCTTGACAAGTGATTTTGTTTAAATCTATGTTTTTTCCCAGTG